>MU132236.1:91860-128608 GCA_015039395.1 Ceratobasidium sp. AG-I
AATCTTTCTCTAAGTTGTCGGCCTGCCTAATGGTTTTCCTAGGTTACACGGTATTTAACAGTAGATGATCTTGTGTCTCTGACTCACACTAGCAAAATGTTGCGCCAGACTCTCATGAGTCGATCGGCGACTAACATGTGACGCGTGGCGGAGCGGAATGTTGAGAATTTGACGCCTTGCCCACCAGATTTAAGTCACCTTCAATACGCTGTATTATTGTTACCGAGGACGACCGGCGTGCAGAGCTACGCTCGCCGGTAGCCTGAATAATTGATTCATCTCATTCATATATCAATCTCGTCTACATAGAGTTGAAAGCGACATTTTCAAGACACATGTGGGGCTTGTGCAAAGTACTTGAGACTTTGGATTCGAGCATGTAAGAGGCTAGGATAGAGGGGAAAACAGCAAACAGAAGCGAGGAGAAATAATAATTAGAGATGCACATAGATTCGAAAGATCACTCTAAACAACCACTGAGTATATACGCAGGTATATTTATTCGACATGCTTACCTAAGCCAGATTCATTCAAAGTCGCTCTGGAGTAGTCCTCGTCCATGAAGGATCTGACCTATGTGCGTACGCATATACTCCATTCCCTTCCTCCGACGTCCGATTAGCTCGCGCAGAATGGCGATCGGACTATTCACAAAACTACACTCCTGATACTCTTGGCGGTACTTGGCCAGAATCAAGCGGTCCGCCGGTTGCACGAACCCGTCGATTTGGACTTTGATGTACTCCATACCGGCACTCCCGTCTACCAGGTTGTAAATGCCCAAAAAGGAGCAAATAAGGAGATACTCGTCGAAGTCCTTGAGATATAATTGGCCTGCCCATAGGTTGAGCTGCATCTGGATCGACAAGGACGGCGGAGACCAGTTTTGGGTGGGATGAATAGGCAAGGAAAATGAGCCCAGGTTCGAAAATGATCTCATGGTGCGGGTAATACGGGGAGTATAAATATGTAGCCGGACCTTTGTGCTATTTCGGATAGACAGAATGAATCTGTTCACCTCGTAAGGACTCAATACGACCAGAACACCTCCAGACCCTGAGGCAATCCAATTAACTGGGCGCATAAAGTCACTGAGAGAATCTGCGGCGGTATCAACCAAGGTGGTCGCATAATCGACTGTCGATAGCAGTTTTTGGGACCAGGCAGTAAGATGGCTGGAGTCGTACGACCGGAAAGGACCAAATAATGGTAAGAACGCCTTAGAGTTACTGGGGACGACACCAGTTTGGATGAATGTTTGGACGTCAAGATGTGCGACGTGTGTCGCGGGCGATGATGGTGGGGATCGCTGGACCTGTCGCTCTCGCTCCACCTCGTGGCTGACTTCTCTTTCTTGCTCTTCACTCATGCTCGGATCCTCCACTTCCTTCACCCCGAGTAGCTGTAAGCGCGCTTCCATGCTTGGGATCTTGCGGGCGGCTTGGCTGAGTAACGAAGACTCGTTGTGAGCAAGCACTCCGTACATGCTCTCTAGAGGATGCGATTCGGATATCGTCCAGCCTTTCTTGAGATCGATAATATCGTTTGTTTTGAGGTAGTCACGTTGTGCTTCAACCCTGCGGCTGTATTGCACACCCTGCTGCACCCAATGAGAGGTGTGATGCGCCAGGTCTTGACAGGTTTCGAGCATCGCCCAGCGAATAATATCTAAAACATCAATCGCCCCCTCAATGCCAGATAGCCGAGATTTCTGAATTTGGCGATCGACCTCGGGGGGAGCGAAAAACATCACCGAGTGACCATGCCCAAGCTTGCGCATCCGCATACATCCTGTCATATGTGAGACCTTTGTACGGTGGGCGACCCGTTCCACACACCTTGTAGTAAACGATCTTTGGTGACCTTAGGACCCAGCGTCACGGCTGCCCGAGTGTGCCGGGGCAGCGTGAGATCCGTACCCCGTGTATGTCCGTCATCTAAATACACAAGGCACTTGTCCAACTGTTGTGCAAACGGAGAAGAGAGAAGCGAAGTCGGAGGTCCATGTTGGGGAAGAACCATTAGCTCGTCTTCATCACTGAAGAACACAGCAGCTGACATATCAGGTCGTAGTTCTAGCCAGAGGTGGGCCAACTCGACGTTCTGCAGTTCCAGCATTTGAGCGCCGACATCGAGCAGAACCCTGATTTCAGGAGTTTGATCAACCAAGATCTTCATGAAATCGGGCGCAGGAAGGGCCGCTGCATTCTCCCGACGGGTACAGAGGTAATGATTATTCTCGGGTTGGAGTAGATAGGTGAGTACCATTGCATTTGTGCTTGACTGGTTCAACGGGTCGGCTTGTGCGATGGATGTGGGTAGGAGATATTGATTATCGTTAGTGCCACTGAATCCAGTCGTAACATGTGATTTGGGCTCCGCAAGGTCCCAGCCAGAAGTTACTAGCTTATGTGGAAACTGCTTGGCCTGTTTGGGGAAAACAACTGCGGACAGGAAGAAGTTGATGACGGCCATGTTGCGATAGAAGGCAGGAAGTAGGGTTCGTCTGAATTGCTCGCGGTCTTTCGTGTTGACGCTGTTGAGCTGCTGAAACTCCTCTGGGACTGAGCCGTTTTGATATACCCATTGGTCATACTCCAGCCTCGGATTGTCCAACTTGTAAAGTAATTCAAAACATGTTTCGAGCTGGGTGTCGGTGAGACCTTGATAATAATAGCTCAGACACGTCAAGACCACGGTGACGTCTGGATGTCCAAACTCTGCTCTTAGGCTTGGCGTGTCCTACACAAATCTCTGTAGGTATTTTGAGCGTTGATGAATGAAAGACCCACCTTGGCATGAAACGGAACAGCCAATAATGAACGACTGCAACACAATCCGTAATCCACCCGATAATGTTTATCTCGTAGAGCAAATACTAGAATTCTGCATGCTATTAAGCCACGGAGCAGCAGTAGTCCTTTCCATGTCGGTGGATCCCATTCATTTTGGAGTCGTGAGTAATCTTCCTTGGAGAAATTCCTATTGATGAGAAATTGAAGCGCCTTTTCGCGTGTACCATCAGGGAGTCGTATTAAGTTCATGTTCGGTATGCGTCCCTCCAGCACATCTTCGGCAATCAAGTAGTGCAGCCGTTCGATTGTTTCTTCTGAGTCGGGCATAATTCGAATAGTTGGGAACTGCCCGTTTGAACGGGCTTCGTACTTGAGGCTGTCGGGAAATTGGGTTTTGAGTGTGGATATATGATGAGATACAAGCGGAAGTATTTGTTGAGTAGTGGTCCATCGGTCTGGTTGATTCTCAAGCGCTTGCTGTTCTCCCACTGTGTATACTAGCTGGTATCGTACGTGAAGTATCTCGTCGCTTTCGTCCAAGATGTCTCTCGAGTGGGAAGCCAACCAGTCTTGCATATATTGGAGGTTGCGTGAAATGGTAATTCCCTCAGACGTCGTCGATGAGATCAGCCGATCTACTCCCATGAGCTTGAAGGAGAGAATGTGCTCAGGTTGGACAAGTAAGATTCCACCTTCCTGCATACATTCTGCGTATAGGTCCTGGATTTTTTGCGCTTGATGGCGGTCCACATGGATATGTCGTCCAAATGGCAGGTAGTAGATGCGACGATTAGCGAGTCCTGATAATCGGCTCACAAGCAATTGGAACATTTGACGCCAGAGGGGTTTAAGGACGACAACACGTACGAGTCGTTGGCCGTTGGCTAGTGTCGCAGCAATGATCGGAACAATTACTGATGATTTGCCTTCCCCCATGTTCAACTGAAGTACTGAGTTTGTTTTAGACGATGGCGAGACCATCTCGGTTGCAAACCTAGACTGCATCGACCGAATGCTGAAGTTGCTGTTAATCTAAAATCAAAGAGATAAGTTTGAGTTAGGTCAAACTGAACATCACCAACCTGAATGAGCAGCCAGTCTAGCTCGTGGTTCTCGGGTGCCATGCCTTCTCCATCGAGCTCCAATTCCCTGAAAAATTCCTCTCGCTTTTCTTCCAGAGCCAAGGCCATGAGTCGCTGCGCTCGTTGATAGTTTATTATGCTTTGAGCGAACGCAGTTAGTTCCTCCAACCAATTTGAATTGGTAGAAGTTCGGTTGTGAAGGGAAAGTGCTCCGAGCAATGTGCGAGGAATGATGCGAGGCCAGATTCCAGCAGTTGATAATAGCCGCTCAGTCCTAGATTTGGGCTCAAGGGATCGCTGGATGTTTGTATACATGTCTGTGAGCTTCTCTAAGCAGTAATTCCAGTTTTTGTTCAAGATAGTATGAGGGGGCAATTGATTTGGCAAGGGCAGATTGGGTTTTGACAGAAGATCCCTCCGGCTCTTCTCGAGGTCGTTACCGTATCGCTGCCGCAGAGGGCGATCTGAATTGGCACCAAACTCAGCTAAGAGCATGGCAAGGCGAGACGTGTCAGGGACTACGCCCTCGCGGCTGTCGACAGGTAGGTTTCTAGGCACCGTAACCTTCTCACTCCTAGGGGACGCACGGGAGTCCATTAGATCTGAAAGCAGGACAGAATCTAACGATTTGGTAGGCGCATATATCTCCGTTTGCAATGTAGTACCAGCTAGGATAGTTGTGGGAAGTTCTAGGTCGACCGTAGCAGGCTCGGAAGAAAGTTGGTCTTCGATTTCCTTCAGATGAGAGCGAAGTTCAAGATTTTTAGTACAGCTTGAGAAATACTCCTCCATCGTTTTAAGACATTCTTTGACATCGAACCAAGCAGAATATGGCTCAAGAATGGAATGGGGCTGCAAATCTGGCCACTGTTTGGCTAGATCATTGGTGAACTCGGTTGTGAAGGCCTGTACCTTGCTATTATAGTAGTTGCGTCGCCGTAGCATATGGTCCGAGTTAGACTCGTTCGGATTTCGGGATAGCTTATGTGCGGGGCTATCACCGATGCTGCGGGCGTGTTTGAACACGAGAAGCTGGATCCGATCGGACGTGGGTTGGTATCGGTCGACTATTTGGTACGAAGAGTGAGGCGGAGGTGCGAGACTAGTGAATTTGGAAGTAGAAGCGACTGCCACAAGTACTCGAAGGAGATCTGCAGGCAATCCGCCTCCATAGGCCCCAGAAGCTAGACAAACCGCTAAGCTGTACCGGTTGCTGAGCAGGTTTGCCTGCCGACAGAGATTGAGCAGTGATATCCACGATGCTGCAGCATTCACACTAAGCCATTTGGGACTATAAGTCAGATTAAGCTCTTTTGATAACCCCCCGACGTCGGTCCAAGACTCTAGTGTCGTTACTAAGGCGCAGGGTGCAAAAGTGGGTATGAGCCACCTGTGGTAGGCAAGGCTTGATGCCCAGTTTGCAAGACTTTTCTTCGGTTCCCACTTCGATGGTACCAAGTCGCGTCCAGCGTACCCACGATCATTACTGTTTGTAACGCTAGCTTGGGTTGGTAGGCAAGCCGCTGTATTTCGAGGGTAGTAAAACCAGGTTCGACGCATACTGCGCTCCAGAAGACGCGGATCAAGAGTTCGCACGTAGAGCATCAGATCAAATGATAGGGGATGGAAGAGTTGCAGCGTCTTAGCGCGATTCAAAATAGCCTTGCTGAATGTGTTGAAGCCATAATGTTGGGAAAATGCTGGCAAGTTTCCCCAATGAGTTGTCTGCATGCTTCGAAGATGGGTAGGGTAGTAGCTCCGGACGGGAGTTAGCGAGTCAATAACACCTAATAGCTGCGCCTGAGTTTCGTCGATCTGATCAAATGAAAAGGTCGCCGCTTCGGATAATTCATGTAATGCTTCCTCCGTGCCTGTTCGCTCAGTTAACGGATCCACAAGGCAGTGGCTTGTGACAGCATGGAGGTAAATCTTATATAGGCGACTTGTGAGCCCGGTAGTACTCGACAGATACTGGAGGTCCTTGTCGACCTTGAACTGATGAAACACAACTTGCCGATCAGAGCCAGAGTCAATCGTAACCATGACATGGTTCCCAACAGTTTCAAAGTCGACCCTGCCATGGGGAATAAGGACAATCCGCGACTGGTGAAGCTTCAGCGCGGCCGGTTTCTTGGTACAGAGCAGAAGCTGGTTCCGAAGGCCAAGCATAGTTCCGGAGGATTGATTGCGATCGACAACAAGGCCGTGAAGATTACTCGACTCCAATTGCATCTGCTCGTTAATAAAGAAAGATAGTCTCATGCGCGGTAGGTCAATGACAGTTCCCTCGGAAGTTGAGTGCGTTGCATGAAGATAGCGAAGGGTCTCCAGGGGTGAAATCTGGCGGGCAATTGACTGAAATGGAAGGCTGTGGAAATCCAAGAGATAAATGGAACTAGTTTTGGCGTATAGTACCATCCAGGATTTACCAGTCTGAGAAAAGAGGATATGCCAGTTGCTGGTGTTTCGTAGCCATGGTGCTGACAGCGGCCTGAATTCCACTGTCCTAGACTTGGTATCCAGCCAGTGATGATAGTCCGATGAGAAGGACAGAGGAAAATCATCTGCCAGATAAGAATGTGGGATTAGCTCAAAAACAATGCCATCAATTTGCGCCTGAATAATTAAATTATTTGTTGCAGGATCCAAGGCAAATGATACCTACGAATAAGATGTGAGAACTATTGAAATCAACAAATGGTGCTGTGCTCATACCCGATGACCTTCAATTGGGGTACGAGTTGCGAAAACCATTCCTGGTAGAGTAGCTGGGACGATGTCTAAAACAGTCTGCAGCGGTGTTTTATCAGTGTCAATATTGCATTCAACACGTGACATGAGGTGTACCTGTCCAAAGAGCCGAGTATAAAGTGGATGGCTGGCATATTCTTGCGGAAGGCGCCCCAACGGGTTTCCATCAATTAACAACCGACCTTCTATCAGGTCTAAGTATATCTGCTGGGATATCCCGTTGTCCGTGACAGCGGTGTTGGTCGTCACCCAGTATGCATGTGGAGGCGGCAATTCGACCCAGCCCGTGGAACCAGCCTGGTAACTAGGCCAAAAGACGCCGATGGAGCTGTTCAAGATCTCTGGGGTTTGGTGAACCTTTTCAAGGAGCAGTGACACAGTCCAATTTGCCAGGCGGCGATCGCGAGCAATAAGCATTTGGAATGTGGGTGGCATCTTATCAAGCTCGGGAGGTAGGTTGTCGTATAGAAAAATGGAGCAAGAAATGAACGTAGAAATATCGTGTGGGGTCGAAAACAAGTGGGCCAGATGCTTAAGGTCAATGTCATATGTAGAACGACATAACATAGCCATCTCGCATACTCGACGCTGATAATCTACGATTTGGAAGTCGATTGTTGCTGCTCGCAGTTTCTTTGAGAGCTTGTGCAGCCAGTTTAGTGCTACCGTCCGGGCCTCCCGTAAGAAAGAATGTGAATCCTCGATAACAACAAGATCGATGGCAGAGGAGAGCAAGCGGGAAACAAGCAAAACTAGATACACTTAGTAAACTCCACAAAGTAGTACACGCTAATACATACCAGCGGTTCTGACAGATACTGACTCCAGCCAATTGGACTTGACGCGCTGAATCATGTTGCGCGACTGTGTAACCAAAAGCTGCCCATAGCTTGCGTTCATGAGATCAACATGCCATACACGAGTTTTGTTGTCGGTTGATAGAGGGCCTATTTGCCAAGCTGCCTGACTATGCAACAGGCCGACCTCCTCCCGACTGAATGTCAGACAGTTTTCGTCAAGTCCCCTCACAATATTCATCCACTGAAGATGGGGCCCTGCGCGTAAAGTTCCGAAGGCAAGGTGCTCGTGAAGGCTAATGTCCGTCGGACATGCATGCTGATCTGCAATGACTTGGTTCGAAGTATGCATAGTGCCCTGAAGCGCATAATTGAGCCGCCAATACGAGCTACTTGAAGGGAGAGAAAACGTTCCGTAGGCAGCCGCTGTAGCACTCTGAGATGGACCAGAGACCCACGTGTACATGTGCAAGTCGAATAGCTCAAAGTTCAACCCAAGGTTAAGGCAAACCCTATCTTGAGTTGTGGGGGCTCTGACTGACGCATAGTGAGCCTGCAGGAAGGATTTTGTTGTAGAACCCATGACGATCATCGGGGCGGCGAGTTTGAGAGCTAGGCACCAACTAGCTAATCCATCATAATTGGCTAGAAGACAATATGGCTTTACGGGCTGGCCCTTATCAGTACGCCCAAAGTCGCATATTAGGGTGTATGTCACATCGCGCCAGATATAAAAGGGTGGAGGGCTGTTGAGCTCAAAAACAATCATTTCGGCTGCGAGGGGATTTTGGGGAAGTGGCCACTCGTGAACTTGAACTGCTAATTGCGATGCTTGGTGCAAAAGTGCACATTTATCGCACTGCGTCCGGTGTCGCTCTCTGTTTGAAGTACCCGGGGCGAAGCACTTGAGCGGTTTGGCCAGCTCAACCAGATGTTTGTGGCGCTCGTTAATAATGGCAATTTCTTTGATCTTTTGATTGCGTTTGGCAGAGGCATCCCCCTCAATAAGCCTTTTGAGCTCCTGGTGGTACGGAGATTGGCGGAAATATCGAACTGAAAAAGAGTTTGGCGAGGGATGATTAGAGTACACTGACCCTCGAGCGCAGGTTTGAGCTACTGAGTGTCTATGTCGAAGGTATTGCTGGATTTCATTTGCTCGGTTGATGTTTGACGCAGAGCGAAGCAAGAGGGGATCAAGGAAGTGGCTGGGAATTTCAGGGGAGTAATCAAGTAGAAGAGGGCACTGGGATGTTGTAAGTTTATCTAGAGCTACCCAGAGTTCCAGGGAGACGAGAACCATAATTGATTGGTCAACAACGTCAGAGGCATATTGAACCTGTGCGGCAGGAATATACTGAGATATGCACGAAGCAATGATAGCACACGCCGACGGATTTCCCAAGTTTTCCGCCGTCCAAGTTGCGAGGTGGTCATGCACAGAGGCTTCAAAGACCAACAAGGCGCTGTGTTTAAGGTCTCTAAACGCGGTGGACAGTGCAGAAGGGACAAATTGGATAAAATCTTTGGTCTTTGGAAGGTGAACTCGTAGGCTGGGAGTGAGGGAAGAGGGGCGGGTGTCTTGGTAACGGCGGTTCAGCACCTGAGTGAGATATGCACGAGAATTAGGGAGCGACTGAATAATAGCCTTGTTCATATCGAAATTCTCGGGATTCCACGCTGGAGACTGAGCCTGCACCAATTTCACCTGAGACCATCGGCTTTGTAGAATCTGCTCTGTCTCTTCAAAAACATCGTCCAATAAGGCGCCAATTGATTCAGGAGCTGATTCCTCGACCTTGCGGAATCTTCGAGACATCTTCACTCGCATCGCAAACAGCAGTTCACTGGGGAACGAGTCATGCTTGAGACAACGTTGCAAGATTTGTGTTTCAAAGAATAGCATAAAATGCTTATACTCAGTAGTCGACGATAGGGAGGTCTGGAGTGCGACACGTATGACCAGCCAAAGGGGAGAGCGACGCCAGGGCTTGTAAGCATCAAGCCATAGGACTTCGTCAGCTATGCGTTTGACAACGCGGCGAGGCTGCGTATCTTTTCCCATGCCACGTAAGATCCCGAGGAAGAGCTCTGAGATATAATGGGGATGAGGAGAGTCCCGAACTTCAAGAACCTTCGACTTTGCTTTTTTTGTCGTCGCTGCTGACTCGTCCAGCACGTCGGAATTCATCTGGCACAAGAAGCTGGAAATTTCGTTGACAAAGTCGCTCGATTCCACGCAATCGTTTGGGATCTCAACAGCCGGCCCAGGGAAGGATCGAACAAGTTTTCCGGGGGTCGACATCACATCCGCAGCAGGTGGCTGAACCTCGAAGACTTCGAATACTGTGCTTGAACCTTGTTTGCGAACCAATACCGCCGCATTCTGCGCTCTAATCTGCAGCACCAGCACATCTGAATCAAGCAAAATAGTGAGGGCTAGCCTCGTGAGAAAGAGCAAGGAAACCACCAACCTCCAGCTCGCATCTGAGCCATCTGCTGTATAAGCAGGCCTTTCTCGAGAGTCCTATCGACTGTTTCCAATAGGTTCGTCATCATCGTGTCGATAGAGGTCCATTCAGAGCTCCCCAAGGAGTCTTGCCTTGGGTAGATGGTGAGTGCAGCAATGACCAAGTGGCATAATTCGGCTTCTAAGTCCCGCTCCGATTCTTCGTCCATTGCGCGTTGTGGTAACTTCGGGGGGAGGAATACGTGGTAAACGACTTCTTTTAGTGCTTCAAGACTTGGATCTCTGTCGGACATGTTGGAAGAGATTGGGAGGTACAAGGGGAAAGATTGGCTGATCGTAAGAAGTGATGTGATCTCAGTTACATTTATGACTAATTCAGGATGCCGTGAATCCCACATTTTCCAATTCAGGACACGAAAAATATCAATCAGATACCGTACGCCACCCAGAAGTGGGACGGATTGAACGAATCTCGGATTTATCGAAACCCAACCATACAGTTCTTGATTTTGTGACAGTTTATATATAAAAAAACATGTCTAATTCACATAGCAGAATTCCAGGTTGTTCCGACCACTCGCTAATGAAAAATAGTGAAAACAGATTTTACCTGATCCATCGAACAAACGTTGGGAAGTGGAATGCATGTCCAAATTGCACCATCCTAACCTCAATTACTACGAATTTCTGCCGGGTGAGTCTCATCCACTAGTGTGTGATTATATGAGCTCAAGAGAGCTTGTTCGTGGCGCGGAAGGGCCGGTTGAATCGCTGAGAAGCAGGAGCAGGTGTCTTGAGCATTATTGATGGTGCCAAGCCCTTAATGTTGATTGTAGTATGATAAATTGCCGGAGAAAATGCATAATTCGATGCTATACATAGAGCGAGCTCTTTGAATGCTTGATTCAGGCATGTGCAAGCATGCACACGAGACAGCATTGAAGAGAGGTGGGTTAAAAGAGCGATCACATGTTCAGGATGCAGTCTTAAGAGTGCGCAGGCACTCACGCTATGGGCAAGAAATAAGTGTAACTCAAGCCATAGAGAGTAAAAATATCAGGGGGGGGGGGGGCTTGTAAGATGTATTGAAGGAAGAAGATAAGGGAATTACTGCGCGGAAGCTATCTTTGAGATCAGATTCTGGCCTCGAGTCTGAAACTTCTAACAAAGTATAATTTATTTCTCACTCTAAACCCCCCTTTCTTTCTGCATCTAACGTGTCTTCATAGTATCACTCATCACAGCACTTTATAGCAAGTTATTCTTAGAGATTCGGGGTAGTGGGTCACCCGTTCCACTTCCCAGTCACGTTCCACTTCCGAGTGGCGTACGGTAAACTGTGTATTCAGTGATTTGGGCTGAAGAGTCTAAGAGTCAAACATAGCTGAGATCTTACTATTAGACGCTGATGATTGTCCAAGATCTCTCAACCGCTCTGTTCGTTCTGTTATGCACAAGACGCATAGGTGGATTAGCTCAGCCAAACTGGTACAGTATTATGACTACTAGCAAGGCCGAGAAGAATTTTGCCATGACATTTCAGGCGCTCTTGTCGGGCTAGCCGATCGCCCGTGGCGAGTACCCGCCCCTCATAGGAAGTCCCTATACCTCTCCAGCTCAATAATTCTCATGCGCGTACGAATCGTACTTCACAGATGTCCTCGAAATTATTTCGTGGCGCCAACCAGAATCATCCGTAAAGGCTTTGTGAATAGAAGTTGGTTGTAGCTGATATCGACCCTGTGACTGGGAACGGTTCCTTGCGGAAGTGGCCTGAAGTTGGAGCTTTCCGCTCCTACGTGTCCGCGGTAAATATGACTTCTATGGTGTAGTAAACCGGAGAAACTTATGTGTCCTATAATGGCTTGTTCAATTTTAGATGGTCTGAAAACAGTAGGCTTGACTTTATAGGCATTATATAGCAACCCACCTGTCTAACCAACACTGTGTCGTTTGTGAAGCTACGGAAGACTGAAGTTAGTCTTTCTGCATAATGTAGCAGAAGAAGTAATTGTGCGATGATAGGAATTATTGTATTTCAAAGCGCATTGGTCACATCGATGGCTGCCAACACGTTGATTTAGTACCATTCCAATTCCCATCTTCTTGTTATTTATAATTAGTTCCGTTGCTCAATACGAGCTTGATAGGTTGACCGCCTATGCGAGCAAAAAAAAAAAACACGTTGAAAGTAACATTCAGTGCGATTTTGGTCATATTCAGTACTACGCTTAGTGAAAACATGATACATACCGAGTCGATCATCTCTTCAGGGCCAATTATCAGTAAAACGGTGCATAATTTTATTCATTGCCTTACCTGAGCCTGCAATACCTTGGTTCGGCATTTTAGCTCGCATACATGTGCCTGTTGCTCGTGAAAACACTTCACGCATAACGCGCCAGAACTATCAGATCAGTTTTCATTGCTAGAGTTCTTCGGAAGTCCTTCGGTGATACATGCGCAGACGACATCTGGTGACAGGCAAAGCACCCAGTGCGTGTGGAGGTGGGTCACGGAAGAACTGAAGATAATTTGAAATGCTGACTAATGAGATCGTACCGCGCGCGCCTTGTGTCAATTGTACTTCTTTTTCTGTCACTTTCCCTATCTCAATCTTCGGCAAAACCGCTCGTAGATTCTATGGTCCGAGCATGAAAACGCTAATCTTGACCGATAACTGCCACTGATTCTCCGTAGTTCTCGGCGAAATATAGACGGATGAACGCCACTTCATTAGTACACTGACAAAGTAGGGGAAACTGAATGGCAGTCGTCGGGACTCAGCACGCTTGGTACTCTTATCTGCTGGGCCCGTAAAATTTCCTTGCTTGTTGTCATGTAATCGGGAGCTATTGGTTAATTGCCCTGAACGACTGTGCTGGCTATAAAAGTCGATGATCCACAGACGCTCTTCTCTTCTCTCACTTCACTGTGGCTTTGCCTCTGCGCTACAAATGGCTCGCCCACATAGCAAGAGCCCTTCCTTTCTCTTCTGCTGGAGGCTACGAGAACTTGTGACTACGTTATTCCATCTGTGTCATAGAACAACTTCCAACTCTAGTGCTTCGCCCACGACGTACTTCTGGTATACTCTACCTTGGGGGTATCATCTTGTAGGATACCCCCGCCTGATTGATCCAGAAGAAACAGACTATAGAGCGCAAGAACTTTGACTATGATCCGTGCACAAGAATGCAGGGCGAAGTCGCAGCCGACCCCGAGCCGAGATTTTCTCCCGCCTTCACCTGATACTTCGGATTCGTTTCTCCCATTGGTACGTTCTTCTTGAAGCGCACTGCAGTTGCCACATTGAATATTTATAAACGATTGCTGTGTTGCTTCTTTCTTTTCTGTTCCCGCGTTAAAATCGGACGAACTTGGATCTCGGCGGTGGTACCAGATTGCGCGTGATAACAGCGAGGCGCGAACTGACGCCTCGTTCGCACGAGAACTGCATGCCATGCACCAAAGTCGACCATACACTATGGTTCATAGCTTCACAGGACAGGCACCCAGAGTACTCTATCATCGGGGATTTCGAACGGAGACTTTCCCTCGTTGGTACACGTCCGAAACCCTATGGTATACACCTCGTACGACCAATACGCCAAGCTCTCCTCCGCGCCGATTATCTATTTCAGCGACAAAAAGGTTGCCAAGCGCCAAATTCTCTTACTCTAGCTAGCCGTGTTGTTCGTAAACCATTTTTTCGAGCGCGACGAGGGCAAACTTAGCCAGGCGGGCGCCGGATTTCTCCCGCTTCAACTCGTATAAAACCAACGGCCATTCTGCATCAAAACCATCGGACCACAACTCAGCGTTTTCGTCATGGCTACCGCTTTTCTCCTCTCTCTCGCTCTGCTAGGCTCATCCGGTGTCCGAGCTCAACAAGTCGGCACCCTTACAGCCGAAACGCACCCAGCCCTTCCCTGGCAAAAGTGCACCAAGTCTGGCGGCTGCGTCACCCAATCTTCCGGCAAGGTCGTCCTCGATTCGAACTGGCGCTGGGTCCACACCACCCAGGGGTATACGAACTGCTACACCGGAAATGCCTGGAACGCGACGATCTGCCCGGACCCGACGACCTGTGCGAAGAACTGCGCGCTGGACGGCGCGGACTATAGCGCGACGTACGGAATCACGACGAGCGGAAACGCGTTGACGTTGAAATTTGTGACGAAGAACACGAGCGGGGCCAACGTCGGAACTCGTGTGTACCTCCTCAAGGACGACTCGACGTACGAAATTTTCAAGGTCAAGAACCAAGAGTTTACATTCGATGTTGATGTGTCCAACTTGCCGTGCGGCCTCAACGGTGCGCTCTACTTTTCGGAGATGGCGGCGGATGGCGGACTGTCGAAATATTCGGGCAACAAGGCAGGTGCCAAGTATGGCACTGGATACTGCGATGCCCAATGCCCTCGTGATATCAAGTTTATCAACGGCGAGGTGAGCTCTTTATATATGTATCCAGTTTGAAACCGACTGACTCTTGCTCTCTAGGCCAACACGATCGGCTGGACCGGCTCGAGCAACGACGCCAACTCCGGCACGGGTCAATACGGCACCTGCTGCAACGAGATGGACGTTTGGGAAGCCAACTCGGATGCAACCGCATACACTCCCCACCCTTGCACCGTCAACGGCCAAACCCGCTGCTCCGGAGCTGACTGCCAATCAGGCTATTGCGACCCCGCTGGATGCGACTTCAACTCGTTCCGCATGGGCGACCGGTCGTTCTACGGAAAAGGGTTAACGGTTGATAGTAGCAAAAAGATCACGGTTGTTACTCAGTTTATTACGGCCGACGGTTCCGCAAGTGGTGCGCTCTCCGAGATCCGTCGGCTCTACGTCCAGAACGGCCAGGTTATCCAGAACTCCAAGGTCAACATTCCAGGAATGGATGCTTACGACTCCGTATCCGAGGAATTCTGCTCTTCTCAAAAGGTCGCGTTCAGCGATTCGAACCTGTTCGCCGACAAGGGTGGATTCAAAAACATGGGCGATTCGTTTGACCGCGGCATGGTCCTCGTCATGTCTATCTGGGACGACCACGCTGCGAACATGCTCTGGCTCGATTCGGACTACCCCGTTGGAGGCGACCCGTCCAGCCCTGGTGTCACTCGTGGGACGTGCCCGACGGACTCGGGTGTGCCGAGTGATGTGGAGACGAACAACGCGAGCGCTTCGGTGACTTACTCAAACATCAAGTTTGGCGACATTGACTCGACTTACAGCACTACTGGCGGAGGAGGAGGAGGAACTACCACGGCCGAGCCTCCGGTGAATACACTTATATTCAGAATACTATTTGATTACTGATGACCTCTTGGCAGACTAACACCCCGCCTCCCAGCGGTGGAGCTGAACACTACGCTCAGGCAAGTTCTCGCCGTATCAAACTGCCAATGTGCTTTGTAACTAACGTTTTGTCATAGTGCGGAGGCAAGAACTGGACTGGCGCAACGTCCTGTGTGTCCCCATTCACCTGCAAGTTCCTCAACGATTATTACTCGCAGTGCCTCTAAGCCTCGGGGCTACAAGGTGCTAAGATGTAAACACGGTCGCATGTAACGGCTTTGTCTCAATGTGGTCCCTTACGAATTTTATCTTTTTATCTGGTGGAAATCACGAGGTTAGATTGTTTGGTGATGTTTCTCTTAGACTGCTAGTTGTATGCGCTTCAATTCGGCGCGGAACAAAGAGCAGGGGTTTTTAGGTGCAGGGAAGCAAGAAAAAATCAAAGCGCTCTTGAGATCGCGGCATACCGATCTTGATTCGTAGTAGAGCGGGTCATATCTATATCGTTATTGGGTCGGCATTGATTACAATAATCATGACTAAGTTGACCTCCTCATGAAAGACAGCCTCCCTCAAGAAAAGTCCCCCTAATCCCCCTAATTCTCATCACTTTCGTCGTCTTCGTCGCCATCGCCGTCGTCCGAACTACTCGTATACCAGTCCGACTCGGCCACCTGAAAATGAATAAGGTCGACGGGCTCCTGAATCTCGTGCCTACACCCAAAACAACTACCTCAGTTTAAATTGGACTCCTCAAACAGAGATACTCACGCGCTCATCAAGTGCGCTATGATGTTACTCCTAAAGCCCGGTTGGAGATGATGGATATACCGCGCTTCGATTTCCAACGAATCGCACACTTTACACTGTGTTAACCACCCGCCTCGGTCTATGATCGTGTCCTCGAGCTCCAAGGCAGCAGCGGGTGCTAGAACTTGAACGCATGGCGATGGATCAGCCAGGTCGTGTGTGTTGTGGAAAACTGGCCGGGGTGAAGATGGAAAAGTAGAGAGCTTGGTCTGCGCTTGTGCCCAATGACTTTGCTCAGTCGCGAAGTGATTCACCTAAGACCAAAATCCAAAGAGGGAATGAGACAATCAAAGGATTAGCGAAATTGAGAAATCTCTGTCAAGCCTACACGTACAAGATCATTCCAGGCAATAGGCAACCCATCTGGGCATCGCTGACATGAGAACGCGGCCCCGAAAACCATCATCTCCGCGTATGTCGCATTGGAGAGACCTAGTCGTCGAAGAAGAGCGCGCGCAACGCCTGATGCGTTGTCGTCGCGCTCAACGCCGCCCCAGGGCTCGAAGCTGGCCGAGTGAAATGACTGTTCGGCGCCTTGGGTGGTCTTGAACCTAACGTCTGGCAAGATGCCAGGATAAAAACGTGAACAGCCCTCCGAGAAAAAGACAGTATCGGCGCGTAGGAGGATTTGGACGTCCTCGGGAAGGTCAGTGATATCCGTCGTTGTCGTGTTATCCGCTTTGGTGAACTCGACCGTGCATCTCGGGAGCGTAGGAATAGGGATCTCGGGTTGCGAGGCAGTGTTGCCAGAAAGGATAGCGGGTTTATGTCTGACGCTGCGTCTTGTCTCCACACGTTTGACTGGTTTGGTTTTTGACGTCGAAGATCCAGCTTCGTCTTTCGAGCTATCAACCGGATTGGGTTGGCCTTTGCGCCAGATGCCCATCGCACGGGCCAGAAATCCACTCCGCCATTCCGCGGTCTCCGATGCGAGTGCTCCTCGTCGTGCCTCCATTTCCGGCCGCATCTCATCAACCGAGACATCAGGGTCAACCAGCTCCGTCGTTAAACGCCATGAGGACACTTCTGTCATATTCGGGAAAGGCATGCCAAGTGCAAAAGTTCTGTCCTCGGTCCATGCTCCGGTGACAGAAGATCCCAACGCGATTGACTCGTCCGAAGTTTGTGCGTGCAAGGTGACTCGAACCATTGGTGGGTGAACTGCTTCTATATCCATGGCCATCTGGGCCCAAGCGCCCAGCCGCGTATTTAGACGAGTCGTCTTGTCCTCTTCCTCATGGTACGACCTGTTTGCCTTCAGCAGCCGAACCAACTTGGGATAAATATTCGCCCATACTAAGAAAACCAATCAGATCAGTTATAAGTACATTTTATCTTGGAGCATTAGAATACGCACTCCGATCGGTTAGCGGTTTAGGCTGGAAGACAAGGTCAAGCCAGGATCCAGCTCCAGTGGTATGTGGGGGAAATTGCATGTCTCTGTTCGACCAGCCCTTTTCTAGTAGACGATTTTTGATGCTTTAGAAATAATCAGCAAGCTTGTGTGAGAAAAGCGGTGGTTCGTGACTTACTCCTCAAGGCGCTTGTTTTTCAAGATGAGCAGCTCATTGTTTCGCTCTTCTTCGACCCTATCCAAGTACCAGTCTATTCGACCCGCGAGCTAAGATCAAAGAAGGTACGGTAGCTCAGAAATTTGAACATAATGAGGGAATAGGTGTGGTTGATTATACGTACCTCCTCGCGTTCCTTAAGCCAGGCGGTCCTTGAGTCATACCAACTCAAAAAATCGGTACGACTACAAGTCGGTATATCCTGAGCAGTTATCAAAAACGCTTGCCAGTCTCTCCTTAGGAGAGAGACATGTCCGACTTTGAAGGGGAAAATTCCTGCGCGAAGATTAAGTACGCGGTCGGTATATTATTTATTTGACGGACTCACGTTCAGAGTTAGGTAATAGACGCCACAGCTCTGCCCCGTCTTCAACTACTTCAACCCTGGGATTGCCCTCGTATATATATCAGGAAGTAATAGCTTAGAGATGAGCACTAACATTTCATCTCGACAGGGACTGCACAGCTTGACGAGGAGATTAGAGTCCATACGGCGAAGTACCCGCGCACCACATTCCTAAGGAAAGAAATTGAAGTAATGCTAGAGAATATGTGCTTGGTACGCACCGAGCAAGTTTTCGAGAACAATAACGAAGCGTAGTGAGGTTCAGACAGGCCTGGAGGACAAGGCGGCAAATCCGTGAGGTTTCGAAACGCAGAGCGCCAGATTTCGATCGACGACCGAGACATGAACATCCTACGGAAGAACTTGTTAGACCGAGCCAAGGAAAGAAGCTCCGTAGGCGTCAAGTATGAGGTAATCTGCAGAACGTGAATTCACACTGTAGGCTAGCGGGATATATTATCATACCTCGTTGAAGATCTCAATAGGAAGGTCGAAGATTCGCCTTAAAGTCCCCGTATTTCGCCCGCCTGTGCGCTGAATCGGTCGGCCGGCAGTTCGAGCTCGTTTACGCGACGGGGATATGTGCGAATCTGACGTTGAGGGGTGCGCGTCGCCTACTTGAGAGAACGTGAATATGAGATATGAAGCAACACCGAGATACTGGAAGGGGTTCACTTTGTCTGCCTTCATATGAAATGTTTGGTTAGGCTTTTGATTGCGGAACATGTGGAATAGGCAATCGCATACCGTTGGCCTTTTGGGCAGCCGCCATCGCGCGTGTCCTAGCCCAGATTCCCTCAGCATTTTTCAACGGATAAAACAGGTTCATAGACTCACAACCTCATGGTGATGTTGTCGAAGGACTAATGGTTCGGTGAGTGTTTGAATGTGGAAGGAAGCGAAGTTGACATAAACCAAACAATGCAATGCTGACTCATGCTGACATCACTGCCATAAGCGCTGAGAGACTCAACCCGCCGGATGCGAGGTTGCTCGGTCTGAACTTGATTCCTGAAGGAATCTGTGGCCCTGTTTGAATGCGAATATTGACGTGTAGGTATTCTGTGCGATATACCTCATCTACTGGTGGATAGTCTCTTGACTGAGCGAGCAGAAAGGAGCGAAGACTCTGAAACATTGAGTGTTGCGGACCCATTTGAGCGTCATTCGATCACCAGCCCAAACCGAAGTAGAGCAGCCCAAATATACATATTAATTATCTCAAAATTAATGATAGTAATACATTATTAGGATCGACCGCGCCGCTAAGCCGATTGCACCATCCTCTCAGAAAAAGGCGTTCCATTGTTATTCCTCGTCACTATCGTCTGAATCACTCGACGACCAATCCGATCCTGCCGTCCTGAAATCCACTCCCTCAACAGGCTCCTGGATATCATGCCTACACCCCAAAACCGCCACCTCAGTTCACAGCACGTTCAAAAAAAACAACTACAACACTTACGCCCGCATCAAGTGCTCTACGATATTGCTCCGGAGCTGCGGCGAAACATGATGGCTGTATTGCGCTTCCACCCCGAGCGAGTGGCAGATTTTGCACTCAGTTGGCCAGGCGTCCCGTGCAGTAATCAAGTCTTTGAGATCGGACGCGGCCGCGGGCGCAAGTACTTTAACGCATAGCAATTGGTGCGCGAGATCGTGTGTGTTGTGGAAGACGGGCTTGGGCCCAGGCGGGAAGGCGCAGAGCTTAGGTTGTGCTTGTGTCCAATGATCCTGTTCTTCGGTAAAGTGTTTGACCTAAATTTCAACCCAAGAAGTAAATGGAATCGTCGGAGAATCAGTTCGACGCGCCAAAAAGCACCATCTAGGATATACGCACAATGTCTTTCCAGGTGCTAGGAATACCCTCCAAGCACCGTTGACACGAAAACGCTTTCCCAAGAATCCACATCTCTGCATGGGTCGCATCAGGTCGTCCCAAATGTCGAAGCAGAGCACGCGCAACAGCTGATGCCTTGTCGTCCCGCTCGACGTCGCCCAGAATGAAAGCATTGCTCTGTGAAAACCCCCTAGTAGCTCCTTCGTCCACACTAAAGATGGTGTCTGGCAACACGGTAGGATAAAAAAGCGGGGAGCCCTTCGAGGTAAAAACGGTATCAGCGCGCAAGAGGATTTGGAGATTCCTAGGAAGGTCCGCAATATTCGTCGTAGTCTTGTTATCAGTTGTTGAGAACTCGACTGTGCAAATAGGAAGCATCGGAGCAAGGGGACCAAGATGTAATCCGCCGTTTGAAGAGGGTCTCATTTTGAGGCGGGTGCTACGCCTCGTCCCCGCTTGTTTGGCCGGCTTGACATATGACGTCGAGGGTCCAGATTCGTTTACCAGTTGGTCGATGGGTTGATTTTGTCCTTTAAACCAGACGTCCGTCGCACGCTGCAAAAACCCGTTCCCCCAATCCACGATTTCCTGTTTTATTTCTTCTCGTCGCGCCTCCATTGCCGACTCCATCTCCTCGATTGGAACGTCTGGCTCGATTAGCTCCTGTGCCACACGTAACGCCCACATTTCACGAGGAGCCGGAAGAGGAAAGCCAATCGCCAAGGTTTTATCCTCAGTCCACGTCACAGTGTCGGCGGACCCAGACATTATTGAGTGGCCCTGAGTGCGCGCGTGCAAGGTAACTCGAACCATTGGTGGAAGTGTCTCTTCAATGTCGAGGACCATGCTAGTCAAAGCGCCCCGCCGCCCATTCATACGCATCTTTCGATCTAGCTCCTCATGGTACGCTTTGTTCGCCTTGAGTAACCGAACTAGCTTGGGGTAGATATTATCCCATACTGCGACCCAGAAAATTAGCGCATGGTCCACTGCAAGTAGGGTAAGAGTACGTACTACGATCGGTAAGAAGCCTAGGTTGAAAGACGTGTTCGAGCCAGGCGTTGCGAGTTTCTGAAGGGAAATCCATGTCTTTCTTTGACCATCCACCTTCGAGCAAGCGTTTCTCAATTCTTTGAAAGCGGAATTAGCGAGGTCGCACGATGAAGTGCACTGTCATGACGCTTACTCCTCGCGTCGCTTATTCTTCAAGCTTAGCAGCTGGCGCGCTCGCTCTTCTTCCACGCTGTCCAAATAACCTTCCACCTCAGCCGCAAACTGAATTTAATGATTCATATATCGTCAGGGACTCGAATAAAACAACTGATCAGATACGGGGATCCCACGTACAATTTTGCGCTCCCGAATATAAATACGCTGAGAGTCGAACCAGTCCAAGAGGCCAGTTCCTTTCTCGTCTAGAATAGGCCGAACTACCCTCAAAAATTCTTGCGTATCTCGCTTAAGTAGAAAAATGTATCCAGGTCTAGATGGGATGATTTCTGTGCTTGATTCATTACTATGAGGATCAATGGATTACTAGCAGAACCAACTTACGGTCGGAAAAGGGTAAAATACGTCGCATCTCGAAATCGTCCTCAAACTCGTCGACGCTAAATTTTATTGAATCATTGGTGTGATATTCACTTGGAATGAAGGACTTACATTTCATCTCGACAAAAGTTACACAACTTTGCGAGTAGGTGGGCATCCATCCGACGATGGACTCTCGCGCCACATTCCTACTTTAAGCTTAGTAAACGCAATTAGGTTTGTGGACTACGCATACCGAGCAGGATTTAGAGAACAGAAGGGACGCGTATTGAGGCTCGCATAGTTCGGGGGGACAAGGTGGTAGACCCGGGACGTTTCCAAATGCCGATCGCCAGGTGTTGATCGACGAGCGAGACATGAACATCTTGCGAAAGAACTTGCTCGACCGAGCTAAGAACAGAAGCTCGGCAGGAGTCAAGTGCGAGGCGATCTACTGATGTGAGTGCGCCTCATGGTGGGGTGAGACATACGTCATCTTACCTCGTTGAAGATCTCAAGAGGTAGGTCAAATATCCTCTTAAGGCTTCTCGTAGCTCTTCCATCTGTGCGCTGGATTGGTTGGTTGGCCGTTCGAGCTCGTTTACGGGAAGACGACGCTTGGGGATCTAGAGTCGAATTGTATGTCGTGTTGGATCCATCGCCAGTGATGTCAGGAAAAGAAACTTGTATAAGATTTCAATTATTATGAAGATAAACAAAATACATCACCTTTACTTTCTTCATTCGGAGTGTTTGGTTTGGCTTTGAGTTGCCAGACCATTTAAAACGAATAACCACCTACCGTTCTCCTCCAAGACAACTGCCATAGCGCGCGTTCTAGCATAGAATTTACAGTTTATTCCATGAGATATTGTGGGATTTCATAGACTCACAACGGCATAGCGGTATTGGCCAACGAGCAAGGATCTGCTGAGCGCTTTGATGTGGAAGGAAGTGAGATTCACAGGAATCAAACAAAGAGGTGCTGACACATGCTGAGGTCAGCAATATAAGCGCTGTGAGACATGACCCCGAGAGATTATTCCACGCCGTGTCCACTGCCATGAACATAAAGACTCAATCACTCGCTCTCAGACATAAACTAAAGTCATGAAATCCAATCAACTCTGAGGGTTTCCCAATCCATTCATCCTCCTCCTTGCACGCATATTGATTTGGGAGCTACAAGTATACTTCTTTTCTGTTTCTGGTCTTGATGACGCCAGGTTCGGCTAACACAATTAGTTGAATCCATAAGCTGCCCTAGACTTTAGCTCCTCACTTCTATGTCATACACGCTACCCACCCTGCACCGATTAGAACAACTCTTGACACGCGAACGCCACTAACTCTGCATCCAGCTGCTCTTCATCGTGTCAATTTGTTCCCACACTCTCGTATTCCGAATCTTGGGGTCAAAACTTTGTTCAATACAGCCATTCCTCTCTGGCACTATCCAGCGCCTAATAAAATGACTAGTTCAGGCATATTCATCTCGCCGCTGGTGTGGTTTGCTGCCTGGCCCACTTGACTTGATTCTAGGAGACTAGCTTGTGGAAGTTTCTGGTGTGGTGTAACTGGCGCCTAAACACCTCAGCTCTCGGTGACTTGGGTAAACTCAAGTCCTTGATCCTCGCCTTGGCTTGAGCGATAAACACTGTCTTGACTTTATCTCTGCTCTCAGGCTCCTTTACTCGCTGACCCGCAAGAACTCCGACTGTAGTAGGCTCCGTACTTTCTTTCTTTCATCTAAATGATGATGTATGAGCTAGCTGCTAAATCCTGCGCTTTCTCTGTTACCCTAAGACTAAATCGCTAGCAAGCTACATTACCCACGCTCGTATGACGAAGAAATCACATGTTATCATTGGCGATACTACAGCACTATAAGCTCACATGACAGCGACTAAAAATTCCAGATCTATCATACAGGTTTGTTCGGATGAGATTGCCTATTCGGTTTGATATATTTGTTTTGCCCAAGAAAATCTGACGGCGGAGTTTGCCAATAAACTAGCATTTGAGCACCGCCAAGATTACTTCACGACGGCCGAGAATTGGAGTAGAGCAAGCAAGCCTCCTGGTTTATTAGGGTGATGGTAACGAAAATAGTACGTAATTAAAGTTGCCCATATTGCAAAAACAACAAAACTACTCGCTAATCCTCCCCGTCCTCACCCCCAGTATCGCCATCATCAATACTACTATATCCGTCCAAACTACCCTCAGACGAATCCGATTCGACCACCTTAAAGTGCACTCCCTCGATAGGCCCCTGGACTTCATGTCTACACTCCCAAATCTGCCGTTTCAATTTAGAACAGGTTTTAGGACTAAAGATACTCACGCGCTGATCAAGTGCTCTATGAGATTGCTCCGAAGCCCTGGCAGGACGTGATGGCTATATTCCGCCTCGACTCCGAGTGAACGATACACGTTGCGCTTTGTCGGCCAGGCGTCCCGTGCTGTAATTAAGTCCTTGAGGTCGGATGAAGCCGCGGGCGCCAGTACTTTGACGCCTGGTGATGGGTGTGCGAGATCATGTGTGTTGTGAAAGACGGGCTTGCTCGCGGGTGGGAAGGCGGAGAGCTTAGGTTGTGCTTGTGTCCAATGATTCTGTTCTTCGGCAAAGTGTTTCACCTAAATTCCAACCCAAAAAGTAAATCCACTGATTAAACGATCAGTTAAATGCGCTGAAAAGGTCCATGTAGAATATACTTACAATTTGGTTCCAGGAACTAGGAGCATGCTCCGAACACCGCTGACATGAAAACGCTCTCCCAATAACCCACATCTCCGCACGAGTCGCATCGGGACGGCCTAACCGCCAGAGAAGGGCACGTGCAACGGCTATAAGGGCGCTAGAGCACACGCCGCATATTCCGAGATTACGTGCTACCCAAAGACTCGTTCGTGCGTCCACATACGCGTACGCATCGCTTCACTCTCTCTTCATTACTTTATCGGTTTTCTCTCCCGCCTGTCCTCCTTTTCCTCACTGCTGGCACAGTTCAGTCTGTCCCACCGATCCGCGAGTCATCCTCGCGTCCCGGCGCCCCAGCTCAGCCCCCTCGCTGCCCTTTTTGGCGACGCGGCAGCTCCTCCCTGAAATGACGCATATAGGACTTCTAATCCAGACGTCGCCCAAACCTTTCCGTCTAGCAACCTCACTAGACGAATTTGTATGGGTCCTGAATCTTACGTGTCTGAATCTTAATATTCTGATTGCTGCGGCACTCGAAACTTCCCACTACGGTGATTGATGCTCATAGTGTTCAAATTTCTATGCTGCATCAAAGCTCAAAAATACGTTCAAACTCATATGTACACTAGCTGACAGAATTGATGCAGCACGTGATGTCACTCGCAATGCACAAGCCGTAGACGGCGAACGAGTGGGTTTAGGGCTTATATATGCTAGTAGGATATGTACTACGCTGATTTGGCTATACCTATGCAGATCATCAAACATATATGTTGATTCGCTGGAGAGATATGATTGAATCTTCAGCAAATTATGCTGCATGAGTTTTGCAAATTATGCAGATCCCGAACATGATTTCATTCTCTCTGCCTCTTTCAGTGGTTATAAACACAATTCTGTTAGATTGAGATCATAGAAGATCACTAAGATCATCGTATGTAGCACTGTGCCAAGTTTTGGAGCAGCTTACTAAGTACAAATAGATGAATATATGCGCTGATCTAGGGGGGTATTTCCCCCCTTTTCCCACCACTCTATGCCATTAAATAGATATTGGAGTTATCTACAGTATGTTACTAGTGTATTTCGGTGTTCTGGATTGATCTGTGACCCAAAGAGAGCAAGATCTTATAGTGAACTGTATCCCGGGTGAGTGATGCAGTAATACCCCCTATTTTGAATGCATTATAGAACGGGATGGAACCAACGGGGGTACGCAGGGACCCTATGAATAGATGCACTAGATGCTTTAGGTTCTACATTGGGACTTTTAAGACAGTGGGATACATGCACCATGAGTTAGAGACCACACAATATTTCTCCTCGATATTTTGATCAAATCTCATATGAAATTGACCTGTTAGACTGACCACCATTATTGTGTGGTCTCTAACTCATGGTGCATGTATCCCACTGTCTTAAAAGTCCCAATGTAGAACCTAAAGCATCTAGTGCATCTATTCATAGGGTCCCTGCGTACCCCCGTTGGTTCCATCCCGTTCTATAATGCATTCAAAATAGGGGGTATTACTGCATCACTCACCCGGGATACAGTTCACTATAAGATCTTGCTCTCTTTGGGTCACAGATCAATCCAGAACACCGAAATACACTAGTAACATACTGTAGATAACTCCAATATCTATTTAATGGCATAGAGTGGTGGGAAAAGGGGGGAAATACCCCCCTAGATCAGCGCATATATTCATCTATTTGTACTTAGTAAGCTGCTCCAAAACTTGGCACAGTGCTACATACGATGATCTTAGTGATCTTCTATGATCTCAATCTAACAGAATTGTGTTTATAACCACTGAAAGAGGCAGAGAGAATGAAATCATGTTCGGGATCTGCATAATTTGCAAAACTCATGCAGCATAATTTGCTGAAGATTCAATCATATCTCTCCAGCGAATCAACATATATGTTTGATGCTCTGCATAGGTATAGCCAAATCAGCGTAGTACATATCCTACTAGCATATATAAGCCCTAAACCCACTCGTTCGCCGTCTACGGCTTGTGCATTGCGAGTGACATCACGTGCTGCATCAATTCTGTCAGCTAGTGTACCTAGATTGTGCAACACGCAAAGGCTCACACGCTGGACCTGGATGAATAGTAAGGCCGACAGCCCTAATTTCGCACACCATTTCGTACTGGCCACCGCAAGCTTCCACTCGCTTCGTTCGATCGCATCTTTATTGATCCTGCTCGCCACCTGTGACTTGATATATTAAGAGCTGGCTACTAGACGCCCGGGTCTTACTCGCGCCGACCTCCCAACTCATTTACGGAGACACCCCTGTGGTGCTAACATCCCCGACCTATCGCATCTACTAATCGTATCATCCCAACTATCCCACTACTCTCCTACTACCGTTTGCTTACTTATCGTTCATCACTGGGTTCCTACATGTCTACTTTGGAAGGCAGTAGCCCAAACAGAAGAATTAGGAAATTCGTGCACCCGAGTAACAAGCAGAAGCGGAAATAGCACAAATAATCTCCTATGAGAATCAGTCCGAATCAATGGCATTCACTGCCGTGGTGCTTTCTGCTGCCTCATTCGCCTGTGAATCAAAAATCGGATGGCCTAAAAGACTACTGCCTCGTGTCTGTTCCTAGGCGGCGCTTATCGTGGCCTGATTGATCAATTCCGGTCATGCACGCTTCCCCGAGACATTTTCACATTCTGCAGCGAACAGGTCCGGACTCATCTCCCCCTCCACCGTCCCCTATCATGGACTAGCTTGAAAGGCGTGGCTAAAATACGATTCCTCAAGTAATGGCGACAAAACTCATGGATTTTCATGGAGATTTATAAAGTAGCGAGAGAGGGGGCGGATAGGCGCCTCGCCTTCGGCTTGATTAAGATCAGCCCGTGGCTCCTTGCATTCCAGGCTGCTCTAAGCTTGAGAACACCCCCAAGGACTGGATACATTCCAGGGTCGTAAGCCGGTCTCTCCGCACGGAATGTACGGAAGATTCCGAATGAGGTTTCTGGCGGTGGAGCTCTTGCGAAGATCCGAGACGTGAGACCGTGGATCATTTCTCAATTTGCAGAGTCGTGCTCCGCACTATACGCTCTTGATAGCATCATGAAAAAATTGAGCACTCAGTCAATCGCCTGACGTAGTAAACTATTGGTTCATCAAAGGGATTCGTATTTGTACCGATATGAGAAAGAGCTAGATGGAATTTGGCCATAAATTGTGAAGGGGAATGATTGAACCACGCAGGCCCTTAAAAGAGGCACTTCACTCTTCAGAAAGTTCCACAGAATCTATTTGGTGTTGGAAGTGCACGTATATGCCGGTATGTATGCCCCCAAGATTGAGCCTAGTCGTTCCAGAACACCGGCGGGTTAACTGCTGCTGAATATCGTTACATCCGCTTGTTGTATTTCACTTTCTTAACCATACTTGTCACCGAAGCTGACCCAGCCTAGTGGAAGATCTCCTTTGATGATTTACTCACGATAAGCCAATCATTCCGTAAGCTTGCCCGAGATGTACTTAGCAGTGTCACGGGCACAGGGCGTACTTCCATTAAGCGCTGACCTTTCTATAATAATGATCGGCTTGCCATCATACTTGAAGCATCAATTTCACTGCCTTACTCCAATAAAATGGTCGACAGACCTGCAGCATACCGTCCAAGGACAAAAAAATCAACGCTGCTCCGCCCGGAAATATATGCAGAGAATCAAAGGAACCCACTCGACGCTGGAAACGTAGGCCGGAAGTTGATAGTTTGCATCGATGGTACTTCCAATCAGTATTCGGAAAAGGTACGGGGCTCTGCAAGCATCAAATATAATGAAGCTCATTATCATTGAGCTTTAAAACAGAATACCAATGTTATTGAACTATACAGTCACATTGAAAAGTCGAGCACTCAACTTACATACTACAATAGCGGCATTGGCACGTATGCTAAGCCTTCGTGGCAATCAATTTCCCACTGGAAACAAGTTGTATACAATCTTGTCGACCTAGCTATAGCATGGTAAGTTCGAATACTCTAAACGACACATTGACTCTCATGGATGTGCGGTTCTCAGGAATTTAGAGAGAGTCATCATCGGCGCCTATCGTTGGTTGTCTGACAACTATCAAGAAGGAGATGAGATATTTCTATTTGGTACGGGGACGCATCAATCTAGACGCAAGAAAATGGTTTAATTGTCCTTAATTTTAGGGTTCTCACGAGGCGCATATCAAGTTCGAGCACTAGCCGGAATGATTGAGAGAGTGAGCACCCTAAAATAGACATTCAGATTGGTGAGGCTCAATGGTCGTATAGGTTGGCCTGATCTACGCAGGAAATCAGGAGCAAATACCATTGTATGTACCATATCTCATGCATGGCGCCATATCACTAATATTTATCCACAGTGCTTACGAGTTGTACGCGCAGAGTCGGACTGACGATGAGTCTAAAGTGTCCATGTTCAAGCAAACGTTTTCCCGGGACGATGTCCGCGTGCAGTTTCTAGGCGTTTGGTAATACATTTCACTACTCAGGTTGATATCTGTTAACGAAATTAACTAGGGACACGGTTTCGTCGGTCGGATTGTTCCGCGGTAGATTATTGCCGCTGACAGACTCCTGTAATCACGTCGTGAGATTCCGGCATGCGTTGGCTCTGGACGAACGTCGAGTCAAATTCTTGCCAGAATATGCCATTCAGGTCGATGTAAAACCCAAGGAAGACACGGACGTCAAGGAAGTTTGGTTCGCTGGAACACATTCAGACATGTACGTCGTTTTCCCTTGGCAACGTAGATATACCGTAACAGCTTTGATGCAGTGGAGGGGGGAATTTGACTAATCTGGGACTTGATCGTGCTGGTGAAGCTTTGACCTGGATGGTACAAGAAGCTGAGGAGGCAGGGCTTAAGATGGATGCTCAGGCAATTCGGTATGGGATTGACAACGCAGATATCAACGAGTCGTTGGGAACTATTTGGTGGTTGTTTGAAATGATGCCTTTTTCGAGACCTACGTACCAGCTGGAAGGCGAAGTGACGTATCGGTAAGCACAACGTTGGCATACCTGATATACAATACACACTGATGTCCTGCTGAAGGCCACACTGTGGAAGTGGACGAGTAATACTGGAGGGTCAAAAGGTCCATATGTCGGTGGCATACAGATCAACTGCATATACCCCAAAGGCTGTTCGGTTGGAGTGTGGTAAGCAACTTCCCTGGGCAAAGCTGGTAACCGAAACGGATCGAAAACATGGTCCTAAAGACGAAGCTAAATGGGAAGGAAGTTCAAATATATTCAATGTGTTACATAAGATTCGCAGTGTGGAGCCCCGACCTGAAGAAGACAAGGGAGACCGCTGGCTGAATGAAGTGCTCGAGATATCTAAAAATGGTTAGTGAAATACATAATGAGTCATCATGCGCATGTAGTTTGACGAAGTCTTCATCATTAGAATCCTGCGCAGAAATGATCTGGAAATACGGTGGACTGGAGTTCCTTTCCAAGATTGCTAAGTTCTATGATGAGACCAAAGTAGGCGAGGTCGTTTGGCTGGTCCTTGGTTGGAGATACAGTACGCACCCCTTCAAATAATGTGCTCGTTCTACTTAGAAATTTCCAACCAGGGGCCGTAGACAAACCGAAATATTCAATCGCATACCAGCAAGGTATACAGATGAGATTGTTTTAGCATAAGTCCAGAGTGCTAATGGGAGTGCCATTCCAATTACACACAGATGTTGCTCAACGTAGGCGTCACATCGATGAAGTGGTAGTTCCGCGCCTTCTGGAATTGCTCAATGGCGCAAAGAACATGTTTGAGCGAGAAACTGAGAGCGCTCGCATCCGCACTCTGATGTTTGGTAAGCTCACAAACCTGTCGAGCTTTCACGTCTGTAGATTGAGGGCATATCTTTAGACGTAAATGAGCGCAACTTGGGGTTTCTGATTGTCGTATTTCACGTGCTGGGACATATTTGGGGTCTGCTGGCTGGTGTATTTTTTGGAGGTCAGTCGTCTGTTTGAATCGCGCGGTTTCAGCTCAAATTATACACTATAAAAAAGGAGTTTCTGAGAACACTTGCACTTTTGAGCCAACAAACGTTTCTCCCAATCGCACACTAGAACGCGTGGCAGTGAGGATGTTTGCTCAGCTCTTGAAAATAGGTGAGACATGCGGCTTCTTTGGAGCTTATTACTCAGTAACCCGATTTCTAGATCGTATAGAAGCAATGCTTGAGGAGGGTGCTATTTCGTATATTTGCTCCTTACTTAAGGCAGATAGGAAGGATTCGGAAAGTCTAGGTAATTGCTATGTACACAATATGGAGAATTGTGTATGCTTATGTTTTCCCCAAGGGTTAATCCAAGCAGCTATGGATGCACTCACGCTGGTATCCGAGGATGGTTAGTACCTTCTATGTCCACTGAACTTAAACTTATAAGGTTCATTCGGTTCAGATCTGGCTCGAAACCAACTGATCGAAGATGATGCGATGACCAGTTTCGCCCAAATTCTTAAATTTTCAAATCTTGAAACGGTGCAAGAAGCTGTGTGTGCGATCGCAGCTATGGCTGCACATTGTAAGCCATGGCAAAAAGTAGTGTAGTGGTAATACTTATCACTTTAATAGGGAACACTAGTAGGGCATTAGTTAATACAGATGCAGTTAGTACTTTGTCATCTTTTTTAGCCCCTGGGACGTTTGCAATATCCGGTCCGCAAGCATTGTTTGAGGCAGCAATTATTACGCACACCCTTTGCGCAGTGGCAAACTTTGCCAAAATCGGCAAGTCTCTCCAGTGTACCAGTATCCGCTGTTTTTTTATCGTCTAACAATCACCGTTAGAGGACGCTCGCTCACAGTTACTTGACCATGCTGCCATGGAAAGTATTGTATCCCTGCTCAGCCATGCACAACTGGGACAACTGAGTAACATTTTGGACACGGTTTCTCAGCTCTCGAAATACAGTACGTTTAAGATATTTTGTGCGACTAATGCTCATATTATAAGCAGAGGATACACGGGATGCATTGGTAGAAGCAGGTCTCATAGAAACTCTGGATACCTTTTTGGCGGAACGAGACAGTTCTTCTAGCCATGGAGATGGTATGATGAAACCCTCAATCCCATACTATTCCCCTGCTCACGTCAGTATCTATAGAGGCTGGATTGGTCGAAGTTGATCCCAAGGCCATAGCTGAATTGGATGTTTTTGCTACGAAGGGTCTTTCAACCATGCGGAGTATGATTCAATATGGTAGGTCCAATCGATGCATACCACGATTCTTATCTAGGACACATTAACATAATTGTGACTGTCATGAACTTAAATAGGTAATGCTCGCGCTCGAATGTCGCAGGGCAGGATCATTTCTCACATACTCCAACTCTTGGACAACCGTAATACACCGCTCGGCCAGGAAGCGTTTAATGTGATAAATAGTCTTACTCGTCACGGTTAGCATGCTTATTTCTTATGGTTGCCCGATTTTGCTCATTTATGGCTCAGGTGATGTCACCAAAGGAATGGTTGACCAGAGTATTGTGCCTCAAGTGGTTTCGCTCCTGGCCGAAAATATCACCGACGCATTAGACGTAATACACAATCTGGTAGTAAACGGTGTGTGTGTATTGGCTTCGTGTCTTAGACAGTATTGATATGTTGAATTTCAGACCAGTCAGTTGTCGTGTCGATCGATGCCGAGGCTGTACAACACATTCTAGACCTCGCCAAATCACGACCACAAGATGTGCTTCCTAAGATTGGGATGCTCATTCGTCATGGTTAGTTTGAACCCGTATCTGAACTTTTCAGTGTTATATGTGTGACAACACTTTGCCAAACAATAGAGAAATCCAGACTCGACCTTCTTCGGCTGGGGTTGGCTGCACGTTTGTGCTTCTTGCTTCGAGATTCTACCCCTCACGCCATTAAGCATGCCTGCTTCACCATTAGGGATCTGTTTGACTATGGTAAGTTTAAGAACCCATGAATTCCGTGGTGGCTTACTGTGGTTGTAGGAGATGCTCGAGCAAATTTGATTCATCAAGGGGTGTTTGATGCGCTATTCGATGCAATGGAACATACGGGAGAAGGACCTCTCGAAGTGATGATGGGACTTGTTTATCATAGTAAGTCAATTTTTTAGATGGGGGAAGCTCCTCATAGCCATTGATGTTAGGTGACGTTCGGCATTGGTTGATGGAGTACAACGTGATTTTCAACGTGGTGCCAAAGTTGAATAGCACAAATATAGTGGTGCTACAAGCAGTGACAGGTTTGCTTTATTACGGTACGAGATCGCCTGCTCCCTAGATAGCTATCTAACTTCCTACTTTCTATGACTAGCCGATATTCGAGCTGAGCTACTTCAAGCTCGAATTGTTCCGTACCTATGCGAAAGCCTGGATTCAAAAATCCCATCTATATCATATAGCGCCTACGTTGCTGTCACAAAACTCGCAGACGATGGCACGTATAATTCAAGCGCTTTTTTAGAATCTGCAATACTCACGTATATGCAGAATCCTTGAGAGCCGAGTTGATTACCAAAGATCTGCTGCTTTGGCTCGTGTCTCTTCTTGCTTACCGAGATAACACAGCTCAGGAGATTCTCGTGGAACTTATAAAGCAAGGCAAGTGCTAGTCGACTAAATCGTCACCCTTCCCGTTGACACTAGTCTTAGATAAATCAAGAATCAAACTTGTCAAGGAGAACATAGCGAAGCATTTAATAAAGGCAGCAAAATACTGTTCCATTCAGGTTCTTGCCGTAACTGCAGAGCTAGCACGTCACGGTAATATTACAGCTTGAAGTATTCACTAAAATAATCTAACATATTTGGTTTGTAGAGAACTCTATATCGCAACTGCTTGAGGAGGGAATTATGTATAAGCTATGTGATATTCTTGAAAAAGGACGTGTACAACTTGTTCGTGAGGCATTGCGTGTCATTGCGATTCTCGTGACGCACGGTGAGCTCTACTATGCGATAGAAGCGGGGACTTAGATTAACTATGACACCTTAGACACTTTTCCGAGCTTTGTGGATGAAGATTTAATGTTGAACTCGCTGGTAAACGTCCTAAAAGATGGGGAGCCACTGGGGTTACGCATAATTGTGCTTCTTGCGGCTCAGGGTGAGCAGTATCGTGTATTTCGCTAATCACCTAACTGATCAACAATCAAGAAACCACGAGAAGGGCGCTTATAGATCGGGATTTGCTTCCATTGGTCTTACCTTTTTTGAAGAGACATGGAAAAGACAGCATTTTGGCGGTTACGGAGCTTTTAACCTATGGTGCGCATACCTTCCAGCGAGCTTCTGATAGCTCATATTACGTTCAACAACAATTGCAGATGATATCCGTATCGGGTTACTCGATCAAAACCTCGTCCCAGCTATCCAAGATCTCATAAACCAAGGAGATGAAATCTCAACCTACGGAGCGCTGTGTGCGCTAAAGGAGCTTGCTATGCATCGTAATAAACCTTATTCAATATATCCAAACAGATCTGACCGTTTATCCAGGCGATTCCCGACCTGATATCGTTTATGGAGATATGCTTGAATGTGTCATTCAATTCCTGAAGATTCCTGGATCACGGCTAATCGCAAACTCGGCACGGACTCTCACTCACATATTCGAAACATCCGCAAGTATAGTTCTTACGTTGAGCTCTTATGGTAAGTACGTTATACAATTTAAGGGCGCGCTTACTAAATTCAATAAATATAGATGACTCTCGTAACGAGCTACTACGGCTCGGCATAGCTCCAGTGCTGCTTCGTTTTCTAGCCAGTGCAAATCGTGCCAAGAATGCCAACACAGAGCCCAATAGTTCTTCAAACCCAGGTAAATTAGAAGTACCACAAATGTACACAGCCGATCCCACTCTCATACAACTTGATTAGAGATCCAACAAGGTCCGATTGAAACCAATGTCCCCTCTAAGTACGACATGTTTAACAGCTGTCAAATGGCTTGCTTAGACGTCATAGCGAAACTATCCCATCATGGTGAGTGCTTGTATGTCCAGTCTGCCGAGTTGTCTTGACATGAATCTACCGTCTTATCTAGACGACTCCGGTTCTATACTTGTTACGGAAGGGCTCATTTCGGAAATCTCCTTACTGTGGGGGAGCTCAAATGAGATTTTATCACGTATCTTTTGGCCACTGGCAATAAAAATGGTTGACTTTGGTGTGTGTTTCCCAACTCTTGAGCCAGGTGATTTTCAACTTAACGCTTCATGGACTAGACAAGGGACGGAAATATTTGTGCGAGCACAACATTGTTGAAAAGGTCGTTGATTGCTTAGTTCCAAAACGGCGTAATTTCATTATTTGTAGGACAAACTTTGTTTATCGTGCAAGCTGTTGAACTAACAAAGCAAAATATTAGGGCGAAAGATATTGCCGATGACGCTGCAACTATTCGACAAATTAATTGACCACGGTAAGATTCAAGCATTGTGTGAGCTATGTCTCACACCATGATTCTAACCACTCCCGCAGATGACACTAGGAAGCAATTAGCCACTGAAAAAATAGCTGGTCGATTTGCCTCACTACTCGAGCGACTGAGCCTGTGGAGCTATCGTCTTTCAGCGCTCAAAAATGGACAAGCTCGCCTTGACGCGGTACAATTCCCAATACTGCGTTCTATCTCACGAGTAGCAGTGCACGGTAAGAAAGAATAAAACTTAACGGCTAATAATATTACTGAAATGCATGAGTAATTTAAAATTAGATGATGCTCGAGAGTGGCTGTTGGGTATCAAATACTTTGAGCCGTTAGCGGCAGGTGGATGCAAAGAGCTTCAAGAGACTACCGTGGAAGATTATGTGATAAAACTGTCACAAGTTATTCCGGATATTAGGGTGTACTCTAGCAAAGCACCGCACTTGAGATAGGTGATCAATATAAGCCTTGCAGTATTTTTCAATCTTGAGGTGTGTCCCGTGCCTATGGTATAAAGCAGATACTGTTGAAAATATGGAGCCCTTGCGAATAGATCCTAAGAATCAACAAGTGCTATGGCAGTTTGACATTTACCCAGTCTCGAATGCCCGAGCAAAGCGAGGTAACGCGGTTTAGCGACCTGCCCCCAGCCCTAGGGTGAGTTGATGCTAGGTGGTATTGCTTCCCAACCCACGGCCGGTATTTCAATGGTTGTTTTCAATGATTGATAAAGTGAGGCAACGAGATAAGTAGTGATTATTATAATGCGTATACAATGTGTACATCATATGCATGTGGAGCGCCAGAAACTTGCGTACAGATATACATGAGGCACCCACGGATTATTTCAATGAGGGTCTCCGGTGTTACCAGCGTCGTGGTATTCCTGGCGCTTGGGGTGCATGTAGGGTATTCTCAATTAGTTGACACACAACTGATGTCCCGTAGTATTTCCTTAAATATTCAGGAGCTATCTATCCGGACATCATTTCGGGCACCTATTCTTCGCCCCTAGAAGGATCAATGGCTCTTCACAATGGGCGGCGTGCCGGATAGCATGACACAAAGAGCCTCGACCTTCTCAGTCATATGGATTCAGAGTTAACTTGTTGTGAGGCATGCGAATATAGAACTCTTTCGAGCACTTGACTTTTAGCTGAGTGGAAATCAAATATTTTGAAACCCCTTGCCCGTTTTGGGCTCAACAGCGGTTTGCAAAAGGGGTTTCCAAGCGCTGAGGGTTTGAAAAAAAGAAATTGAAGGAAGTTCCTACCATGCATACCGGCCTTAGTTGCAGGATATGATGTATAAACCATTAGAATCGCACGAGCAAGGCAAACGGGACGGTACACATAGATCCCTAGGGGGGGGGGGGGACACATTGCTCCTGGAATAGGATTTGCCAACTCAGAGCGACGACTGAGTCCCTAATAGCGCTGCGGGTTTTACCTAAGCTTTTAGGGGCTATCTCAGGATATGGTAACACGTCTCCGCGAAAAAGGAAGCATAAAGTCCAGATTTTGTTGAGATACCAGTTCTTTAGACCCGCCCGATGTTTCCTACTAGGGTCTCTCGCTTAAGATGATGTTTTTTCTTCTTCATTTTTCCCCTCTTGTGGAGACTATTCAGAATAACTCGAGAGCGTCTCGACACTCAAAGCTAACTTAGCATCGAATGCAGTGGATAGGATATTAAAGAGCTGGTGTATTTAGAGCGACCAAGTACATGCATATTTATACTGAAAGAAACAGCCGTGTATGCGCGGCTTTACATGCTGTAGCCGCGCCTGTATCTACTGAAAAGGAAAGGGGGCGCGAACGAGTAGAACGGGAGAGAAAGAAAAGGAACATGATAGGAGAAACACAGGAGAAAGATAAGAGAGACGCCGGGGCGTCGACGAGCGACAAAGTCGGGTATCGACGCTTGGTCACGTGATCTATGACCGGCGAGTGAACCTTTGCACGCCGTTCGTCCTCAATAGTTCGATTTCTTAGTTAAAGTCGGCTCACTTCCAAGCTCATCGGCCGGGCTCCTACGTTGTGAGCGACACCTAGACCGTCAAATCAAACGCACGTCGGCTAGATTGCTATACACTCGCGAATTGACTATGAGATGCCTCATTTATTACCGAGGTTCGTCGGGACATATGTGTCTCGTTCCCGCTTTATAAACTGACTTTGCGCAAGGGAAAGTCACTAGAATATGCTACACATTGAGAGTGATTCATACATATACAGAAATTAACCTATAAGCTACAAATGATATAATCGAGTCTGTAAT
>MU132236.1:128618-153202 GCA_015039395.1 Ceratobasidium sp. AG-I
GCACTATCCAGCGCCTAATAAAATGACTAGTTCAGGCATATTCATCTCGCCGCTGGTGTGGTTTGCTGCCTGGCCCACTTGACTTGATTCTAGGACACTAGCTCGCGGAAGTTTCTCGCGTGGTGTGACTCGTGCCTGAACTTCTGGTGATTCTGACCTCAGCTCTTCAGTGACTTGGACGAACTCGAATACTTGATCCTCGCCTTGGTCGCAGATATAAACGCTCTCATCGCTTTATCCCTACTCTAAAGCTGCTTTACCCGCCAACCTGCAAGAACTCCAGCTGTAGTACGCTCCATACTTTTGTTCTTCCATCTACAAGGCCATCTATGAGCTTGTTGATATACCCCGCGCTTTCTCTATTGCCCTAAGACTAAATCACTAGCAAGCTACATCACCTACGCTCGTATGACGAAGACGATCACAAACGTTCATTGGCGATACTACATCACTATAAGCTCGCATAACAACGACTAAGAATTCCTAATCTATCATACAAGTCTATTCAGATGAGATTAACTATTTGGTTTGATATATTTATTCTGCCCAGGAGAATCTGACGGGGGAGTTTACCAATAAACTAGCATTTGAGCATCGTCAAGATCACTTCCCGGCAGCCGAGAACGAGAGTAGAGCAAGCAAACCTCCTAGTCTATTAGGGTGATGGTAACGAAAACAGTACGTAATTGAAGTTGCCCATCTTGTAAAAACAACAAAACTCCCCGCTAATCCTCCCCGCCCTCGTCCTCAGTATCGCCATCATCAAGAATACTCAAGCGCTAATCAGGTACACTCCAACATTTATACCAGAGTCAAGATATAGGTGACTTTTGTACTGCGCTGCGACTCTAACCGACGCACATATCATATAAGTACACTCTTAATCGCCCGTCCCGCTGCACAATGAAAAAATCGACCTCGGATGCGGCAGACTGCACTGTTACTCTGATGTATGATAATGGCTAGGTGAGGTCATGGATGTTAGGAAAGAGGGCTTGGATGATGGTGGAAGAGTTGTTCGTAGTCTCTACTCTGTATCCTATCACCCCCACATTAAATTGTCATGTTTCGTGCGTGTCCACTTCGTCTCGTATTTTTGTCTCCTCTCTCTGCCTTTTGTATCTTCCCTCTCGTGTCAGCCACCTTGTTATATCGTCGTAACATAGAGCCTCGCTCCTTCACGACTACAAAATGTTTGATTTCTTTTTCAAAAAGAATATTAGACAACCATGCTATTCAACTATCTCAGCCCTTTGTGCGTCAGTCGCCAGGTGGTCCTGATAAAAAATGCTTTACTCACCAGGGCTAGTACGGACGTGGCGTCGGGTCGAACAGATGGATCTTGCTGCCAGCAGCTCATCAGAACCTCCCACACTGGTGTTATTTGAGGTTCTGGTAGGAGGATCTGCTTTGGTTTTTTTGGCGGCTTTCGCTTGTAGATAGCTCGGTAGATGCCCATGTCGTTTCGGTACTCAAAGTACGGTACATTTCCGGTTATGATTTCCTATCCGGTATTTCACGATTAGTTGTATTTATTTTAATACATCAAACCTACGAGTATTGTCTGGCAAGTGCGAGGTTAGCGAGGACAGATATATTAATGTGCCTGATTGACATGCCATTCCGAGTGCGTATATGTCAGTTTCTTTGGTTCTCGATGCCGAGAACTCCGGTATTCCTTCGTCGTTCGTTCGTTCCGGCTGAAACAGCTCAGGTGCCTCAGGGTGGAAGTTTCAGAAGGAAGATTGGTCTAAGTCTAGCCAAATCACTCACCATCCATCGCAGCGTACCGCCACCTTGCCTCGAGGTCGTCGAGAAGTGCAATGTAGTATCAGACAGGACCGCATAGTCAAAGTCGGTGATTTTTATAGTACCATCGTCGGCCACCAGCACGTTTGTCTGTAAATGAAGGATCTTGTTAGTCGACCACGCAATAAGCATGACACATGAGCTAAAGCTAAGTAATACTTGCAGACTTCAAGTCGCCATGGACCTGTAAGTAACACATTGATTACAACCATTTGGGACTATAGTTTGACCAGACTTACCATCTTAACACTGTGAAGATAGGATACGCCCGCAGCTAGTTGTATGCACTGCTAGTGTGTTAGTGTAAGGATCAGAATTGGAACCAAAAGATTACACCAACCAGAGGATAGCGCGGGACGTTGGGGCGTTTAGAAAGATAATGTTGCAGGTGACCTTCCTGCAACCATGGAGACACCATACCAAGCCCTCCTTGGAAAATAACGATGCCTAGCAGCTCCTGGACGTTAGGGTGTTGTAATTTAGACCAGTGATATACCTCCCGTGTAGCGCGCTGAAATGTACCAGATATATTAGTAGGGGCTGAGTCTTCACAATGTTAGCCGACTACCCACCTTGGCGGCCTTGACATCCTTTGCTAGGAGCTTTGACACACGCAGGGTTTTGACCGCGAGTACTAAGTTGTTGATGAGAGTAACACGCCACACATCGCCGAAACCTCCTTTAGTGATCAACTGTGATGAGCACTGGTTAGGATCTAATGAAAGGGAGAGATCTGTGCATCCATGCTTGACTAGGCAGCCGAACATCTCCTCGACAGACTTCGGGAATAATCACATGTCATTCAGTGTTCAATATATAAAAATGGGTGCCTACCATATTGCTAGTCACCATGTCAATCAAAGGTGAACTCTGTGGCGCTTCCCATACACATATGGTCCTATCCCACGAACCGGAGATGATTCGGGTGCTTTCAGACGAGAACGTGACCGAGAGGACTGCTTCAGTATGTTCCTTGAGTGGTTGATATATGGGAGCACCAGTGCGTGCGTCCCAGACACGAATAGTCTTATCATAGGAGCCAGAGACGATGCGGGTGCCATCGTGCGAGAACGCCACCGATAAAACTCCATCGGTATGTCCTATGAGAGGCTTGGTTGCGGGAATACCAGTGCGTGCATCCCAGATGCAGATACTGCAGTCTGCCGATCCGGAGGCTATGCGGGTGCTGTCTGGTGCAAATGTAACCGAGAGGACTGGCTCGGATTGGTCCTGGAGTGGTTTGCCTATGGGAGCACCGGTGTGTGCATCCCATAGGCGGATGGTGTTGTCTCTCGAACTAGAGACGATGCAGGTGCCGTCGGGCGAGAAATCTACGGCATAAACTGCGCCGGTATGTCCCAAGAGCTGATTACCAATCAGATCGCCGGTGCGTGCGTCCCAAATGCGAATGGTATGATCAGACGACCCGGAAGTGATGCGGGTGCTATCGGGTGAGAATGCCACCGAGTAGACCCAATCGGTATGCCCTGTGAGTGGCTTTCCTATGGGGATGCCGGTATGTACGTCCCAGATGCGGATGGTGTTGTCCGACGACCCAGAGATGACGCGGGAGCTGACGTGTGAAAATGCTACCGAGTGGTGCACATATCCTGTATTCCATCCCCGGATGGTATTAGATTCGGATTCAGAAACGAAGGGGCGTATTTCTTGGGGCAAGGCCACAGGCCCAGCCCAGCTGGTATGCCCTTCTAGCGGGTCCAGCACAAGAGCGCCAGTATGCATGTCCCAAATTCGGACCAGGTTGTCGTCTGAGCCGGAGACAACGAGTGTACTATCAGGTGATGTTGCAATTGAGTAGACAAAACTCCCTGCATCCCACTTCAGCAAAGGCACTGCATCCTTTGCGGCCATGGCTCTGCGCTAGAACTACGTGGGAGGCTCAAAGGTTACAGATAGATCCCAAAGAGTAAGAATAATAAATGAGAGGCAAGAGGATTCTCCTTCGAAATGCTTTGGATGTAAAAGCTATTCGGGAAGCTGGGAAGGGAGTGGAACGTGGTTAGGGTGAGATAGTAGTGATCGGCGGCCAAGGAGCAAATCGGCGAAACCATGCCGAGGGTAGGTATCCCTGCACGTGACCGTTTTATATTGAATTTATAAAGCGCTACCGTAAGCGCCCGGGAAGTGGGACAGATTTGAGATGTTTGGTGCGTCGCACGATGGTACAGCATCGCAGTTACGAGATAGATAGACCATCATACACTCTGAGAAATTATTTATAGCACGGCATAAAATTAGATCTCATGATACCTACGATGATGAGATACGGCGACTTGTACACAAGACAGCTTAAACAGGCTAAATCCTGGGAAGCAAGACGGTCGGTCTTACCCAGATTTTTGAGCTTGTGAATTCAAACAAAGAGTGCCTATTGAATAAGCAGCCATAAATAAACCTGCTTGACATGAATGGGCCTTTATTTGGAAGCAGAAGTCGGGGCACAGCGAGCATATAGCCGATTAAGCAGAGCATTCCAATACGATGATCTCAGGCAAAGTGTGGTAGCGCAATTCACTCCAGCCTGGTTTCAACCATAATAAAAGCTTACAGGAAGGTGTGCGGAAGAAGTAGGTTATATAGCTACTTGTTTGGGTCTTGTTACAGTGTAAAGCTAAAAGCAGGAACCAGTGAGTATCGCCTCTTCTCCCTCTATATGTATTATATGGGGTTGATATTGAGCAAGGAGGTGTACCATGGCCATAGAAGCTGTCTATGTAGTTGATTGTTTCGTTAAAATGAGCATATCCTTCTACTTTGAATTGAATTGTATGAAACTCAATAACTCCCCCATTTTCGTGCATCAAACTTCCCGGATCACTGGAAGTTTTAGCCCATTTTTTGCTCGTGGATATTCTCAGACGTCGAGTTAAGATAGCCGACACTTTTGGCTAATTTATTCACCTTAGAATCAACAAAAACGGATTTGTCCCGCTTCCCCGGCGCCTATGGTACACAAATACAGTGCCCGAACCGCGCTATAGGCGATAGAATTGACTGGGAAGGATATCTAGAGGAGTTGATAGAGGTGCGAGAGGGTGGAGGGCGGGGTACCAAGTACCCTACATGACCCAATTAAGACCTAGAAAATTGAATAAGGTATTAGGGCTCGTAGGTTGAGCATATTTGTGCTTGAGATGGGCGTACACCCTCCTTGGTGATACAGATAGCCATTATTTGATTGAAAAAAATACATTGCCTATGCATATATCCGAGTAACGTCCAGCAAAGCCAAAAGCCGCACGGCTGACAAATTGTTGGCCGACGCAGGAGCTCAAGGTTTGTCACGATGCTTTGAGCAATTAGGAGCCATCAACGAGCATAAGACGAAATTCTACTGTACTGAAAGCTGTCTAGAGGTAAGCGGACTCGATGAGATGCATTTAGGTTGTGCTAGAGGCTCTGGCAATGAACGCCGAGCCGCTCTGTGGGGTGCGATCGTCTGAGATTCCACTACGATACATGGTACCCGTTTTAAGGTCGCCTATACATACGTTTACATTCTAGTTGTTGTATTTTTCGCTATGCTTTATAGGTACGTGTTTAGCCCTTTTCCACCATAAAATTAGGTGATCTCTTGAGCGACATTTCAGTCTATTTTGCATGAGGTTTTATCAAGGGAAAGCAACGAAACGTGATATACATTGAGAATGATTCATATATATATATATACACACAAAGATTAACCTATAAGCTACAAATGATATAATCGAGTCTGTAATCCAATCCTACTACGTCGTCAAGCACTAGTACAACTCCTCGGGAGGAAAGTCGTCGTCCGGATCCAACCTCGCCGTGTAATGCCCGGGTGGCATCGGGTGTTGGACCTCATGCCTGCGCTCCCAGAATCAACTACATCAGCTCAATCGTCTAATATCAACAAAAAAACACTCACGCGCGAAGTAAATGCTCACGCATCTCGCTCCATGGGTTCAGCTCAATATGGTGATCATACCGTGCCATAACTCCCAACGATTTGCAAACGTTGCAGGTTGTCATCCAACTAGAACTGTGCATAAACGCGTCCTCCATCTCCGCTGAGACGGTAGGTGTCAAGAGCTTGATGCACGGACGAGCGTGAGCGACGTCGTGCACGTTGTTGAAAACAGGTTTGGACAAGGACGTGAGTTTGGCGAGTGCTACCTGCCCAATCTTCCATCGGCTTTGCTCCTTTACGAAGTGTTTGATCTATAATGAACGACCCGGATCGAGACTATAGATCAACCAGGGTATAAAAGTGAGCATAGAGTGCACATACGATATCTTCCCAGTTATTAGGGAGCCCCTCTGAGCACCGCTGACAAGAGAAATTGGTACCGAGAGCCTTCATCTCAGCATATGTCGCATCCGGTCGACCTAAGCGTCGAAGAAGAACTTTCGCGACGGCCGAAGCGTCACTGTCCCAGGTAACATCTTTAGCATTCCAACGCTTGTCGTCGGACGTATCAGCGCCGCTCGAGACCGTCGTTGGGAACAAACAAGGGTAGAATGAGGAGTATGGCGCGCGGAATATGGTATCAGCCCGCAAGAGGATTTGCATATCTTTTGGGAGGTCCTTGATATCCGTTGTAGTCGTGCTGTCCGATGTGACAAAAACCACTGTGCAGTTCGGGGCAGGCGATGTTTGGGGGTCGAGTTGCGAGTTGGCGTCGTCTGGTGGAGGACCGGCATTGAGACGAGCGCTACGCCTTGTCGCCGCCCTCGTGACCGGTTTGTTATCCGCCGTTAAAGACTCGGGCTCCTGATTCGCCCAATCCATTGCCCCATCTCGCCCTTTCTGCACGATATCCACAATGCTCTGATGCGCTGTCTCCTGCCACTCGGTAATCTTCCGTTCGATCGCCTCCCGTCGTGCCTCCATTTCAGGCTCCATTTCCTCGGCGGATACGTCCGGCTCCAGTAGATCTTGCACCAAGAGCCACGACAAGACTTCAGCCGTACTCGGGAATGGCCGATCCAGCTCCACTATTCCATCTTCAATCCAATTCTCGGCGACAGCAGACGTAGACGCAACTGATTCGTCGAGTGGTTGAGCGTTCACAGTAACTTCTACTAGTGGGGGGAGCGCCTGTTTAAGATCGAACATCATATCGTCTAGGAGGTCTTCACGTTCGAGCCGACGCGACTTTCTGTCTTCTTCTTCATGAAAGGTTTTGTTTGCTTTGAGAAGCGGAACAAGCTTCGGGTAGAGATTTTTCCAAACTAGAGTATCGAAATATAATGAAATTAGTTATGGTAACTGGCTTTGTGCGAAATACATACTGCGGTCGGTGAGCGGTTTGGGCTGAAAAACAAGCTCGTTCCATGCACTGATGGTTTCATCTCGAAAATGCGTATCCTCGTTTGTCCAGCCCTCTTCAAGCAAGCGCGCCTTGACCCTTCGGATAGATTTTAGCCCGTCTAGATAAGAAACAGTCCGAGTGCATGACTTACCCTTCAAGACGCTGCCTCTTTAGACTTAGTAACTCGGCTTCCCTCTCAGCGTCGATTCGGTCCAAGTACTTGTCTATTTCTGCCGCGTGCTGAGGATGATAAATCAAAGGTGCTGAACATCAGGAAGTGTAGTAAACATATGGGCGAACATACACACCTGATCGCGTGCTTTCAGATCCAGCCACCTAGCTAACTGCCAAGCGCCAAACTCCTCATCGTTGCCGAATTTCCGAGATTTGCTTATTTCCACGAGTTCCTGCCAGTCGCGCTTCAAAGCAAAAATATATCCGATCTTCGGTGGCAGAATATCTGGTTTTGAGCTTTTGTTGAGCAAGAGCGTATCACCTGAGACGGGAGTTGACTCACTAATGGACGTTGGGAGGAAGTGAAGTAATTCAAATTCAACTTCGAACTCTTCGACCCTGTAGATCAAGTTTCAAAAGATAGCTTTGCACAATGGTTCGAGTCACTTACATTTCTTCTCGGCACGAGTTGCATAGCCGAACATGAAGAGAAGCGTCCATCCTCCGCAGTACCCTCGCGCCACATTCCTAAGACGGAGGTTAATTATGTGTGCTCTGATGAAACCTTCTCCTACGTACAGAACAGGTTTTGGAGAACAGCAGAGATGTATACTGAGGCTCGCACAGATCAGGGGGACAAGGCGGCAAACCCGAAACATTTCCGAACGCCGATCGCCAGATGTTGATCGACGACCGAGACATAAACATTCCGCGAAAGAACTTGTTCGATCGGGCCAAGAAAAGGAGATCCGAGGGTGTTAGGTGCAAGGCAATCTACAAGAATGTAAGTGCTTCTCGCGATCTGGATAGAATATAGTACACGTAGCCGTACCTCATTGAAGATCTCAATAGGCAGGTCTAAAATCCGCTTGAGATTCGTTGCATTTCGTAGCCCCGTGTGCTGGTTTGCGTTGTTATTTGTTCGTGCTCGCTTGCGTGGTGAAGTCGAATGGTGCGTCGCCGGCTTTGGGTCTGTATCAACAATTGCCGGCCAAGAAAGAGAGAAGAAGTTTTGTCAATGGATTAGTCACGAAAGTCATACAGAATGATTCACCTTCAACGGTTTCGGCTGGAGACCTCCAGAACGGTTAGGCCATTACAGGTAAATAGGGCAAAAGCCACCCACAAACTTCGGCTTGAGCAGCAGCCATCGCCCGTGTTCTAGACATAATGAATGAGCAAAGAACTTCTGCATAAGGCAGATTCAGATACGTACAAAGGCATAACTTTCTCAAGATAATTGGTCGAGAATGAGTGGATGTGGCGGGAAGTTGCACTTAGCGGGATCAAATGACGCAAAGCTGACATAAAATGACGTCAGCAGACCTAATGCACGTGACCATTGCTTGACTCAGCCAGTTCCATTGCTCAAGGGACTGCTTCGCATTCAATTGGAAGAAAAAGATGATCGTGGAGCGGGTACGCTGAAACTTCAATTGATCCGTGTGGATGGTGCTCATAGGTCAAGGAGATGAATTCAAAGAGTGAAGGTGGCGGAATCGCCACTCAGCAAAAACCCCCCAAGTTCCGGAGCGCTCCGGAGCGGGAGATTGCTCCGGATCGCGTAGGAGCTGAAGGAGCGACCAGTATAGTGCCCCCGAGCGCTCTGGAGCGCTCCCGAGCACTTCCAAGCGCCGTATCGCGTGCTCACGAGGGCTCCGGAGAGCTCTGGAGCTACCGGAACGGCTGGAGCCACCCCCCGCGATCCGGAGCGCTCCGGAACTTGGGGGGATTTTGCTGAGCAATGAAGCCGGCAAGCGAGAAGTGCGGCGTTTTCAGCAACCTCTGCAGGACCGAGCTGTACGAACCAAGGAGTTTGACTGTATTTGTAGTGTTCCACATACAATATACGCATGACTTTAAGGATTGAACTCGGTTAAGGTCGGGAGGGCCCTAGAACACTTGGTGTGAGTAGACAAAAGCTGCCTGCAAGACTACTTGGCGCTCTCGTTTCACACCTTTGAATCAGTACACACGTTGTAAGAAATAATTTCAATCCTACATTCACTGGAACGCGCGCTCAACTGAATTCGGCATCACTTATATGTTACCAACCCTTTGTGGCCTACGGGGTTCAATGCATGACCGAGCGGTGTTTTTGCGTGATCCAGTACAATGGAAGGTAGATGCTGGTTGTCTTTATTTGTTTCTCACGATCTTTGATAAGCCAATTCCAGACATGATGAAGGGCAAGAGCGACCCAGCCATGTGGTATTTTGCTCTTGGGTCATTCTGTTATGTTTTCCATGAACGCGCCCCAGACACACAGAGGTACAAGGGTGTACCGGGCGAAAGCGCCCTCATCGGCACACCCGTTAAGCGCCCGTGGGTTCTATATCAACCAGAAGATTTCGCACCCTCTTGCCCCTCGTACCATTTTCATCGGCATCTCGGTACCATCATGGCTGAAATAGTTGATGATTCTTTATTATCTCGTTTGGCCACTGGTGAACCAGCCCAACACATTGCGGACGTATATCCGGAGACACGCAAGCCAGCGTCTGGCAGCAAAATCACAGGTCGGAAGCTGGTGATTTGCATAGACGGCACTTCGAACCAGTATTCTGAAAAGGTGTGACGGCTGTTGATACCTACGCAAGGCAATCAATGCTCAGCCTCATCCCATGATAGAACACCAACGTTATCGAGCTCTATAGCCACATTGAGAAGTCAAGCACACAGCTTACATATTACAACAGTGGCATTGGGACTTATGCCAAGCCCTCATGGCGATCTGTTTCCTACATGAAACAGGTGGTGTACAACGTCGTTGATCTGGCTATCGCATGGTAATGTATCCTGTACCCGAGTTTTCATATATTGACTGACTTGCCACGTCATTGTAGGAACTTGGAGAAGGTTATTATCGGTGCTTATCGATGGTTATCAGATCACTACCAAGAAGGAGATCAAATCTTCCTGTTTGGTATGGAGAAACTGAAACTTGCTTGTAGAAGGTTGCCGCGCTAACAAGATTTAAAATCCAGGGTTCTCTCGCGGTGCATATCAAGTGCGAGCGCTTGCTGGAATGATCGAAAGGGTCAGTACCATCCAAAGCCGCATAACACGCAAACTAATAACCAAACTGTAGGTCGGGATAATCCACACAGGAAATCAAGAACAGATACCATTGTATGCGCAGCTTTCCAAGTGGTTAATGTCAACCTGCTAAGCCTATTTCACAGCGCCTACGAGCTTTACGCAGACAGTCGCACAGACGATACCAATTTATCAATGTTCAAAAAAACATTCTCTAGGGGGAATGTACACGTGCAGTTCTTGGGTGCATGGTAGCTGAGTCTTGCAAGACAGCTAGTTCCTAAAACTCACAACTTTTAAAAGGGACACTGTCTCATCGGTGGGTTTATTCCGTAGCAAGCTGTTGCCCATGACGGAATCCTGCGAGCACATTGTGCGTTTTCGCCATGCGCTAGCGCTGGATGAACGTCGCGTCAAGTTTTTACCCGAATATGCAATTCAACCTGACGACCAGCCCAAGGATGGGAATCATATCAAGGAAGTTTGGTTCTCTGGAACGCACTCGGATATGTGCGTATTGATTGTCTCACAGAAATCTAGTTGTATTGATTCGCTGGGATAGTGGAGGAGGGAATCACACAAATGTGGGACTCGATCGTGCAGCAGAGGCTTTGAGCTGGATGATGCAGGAGGCGGAGGAAGCTGGACTTAAGCTGGACGCTCAAGGGATCCGATACGGCGTCGAAGCTGCTGATGTTACCGAGTCCTTAGGAAGTATTTGGTGGCTGTTTGAGATTCTGCCTTTACCGTGGCCTACGCACACATCAACGAGCGATATCACGTACTTGTGAGTAAAGTTTAAGCGCTTCCAATGAGTCCAGCGAACTGACAAATTCTCAAAGCCCACATCTGGGAAAAGGAAGAATCGTGCTGGGCGGCCAAAAGATTCACATGTCGGTTGCGTACAAGTCATTGGCATATACCCCGAAAGCGCTTCGCTTGGAATATGGGTCGAGATTTGAGTGGGAAAAGTTGGCCACTAAAGAAACTCGTGAAAGCGGACCCAAGGATCAACATCGATGGGAAGGTGACTCTAACATCTTCAACGTATTGTATAATATTCGCAGTTTCAAGTCTTTGCCGAATAAATCCCAAAAGGCCCATTGGTTGACCGAGGTAACAGAGATCTCCAGAAAAGGTAAGCCAGGCTCTCATATATACTATGAATTGTAATGCTCAATGCCCACCAATCATTAGAATCCTGCGCGGATATGATCTGGAAATATGGTGGCTTAGAATTTCTTGCACAAGTAGCTTCGTTTCACGATGAAACGGCAGTGAGCGAAATAGTTCGATTAGTATTAGGCTTAAGAAATGGTGAGTATCGTATCGCGCCAGATATCGGCGCAAACATTGGACTCATTTGAGCTCATTAGCTAAGCCGGAAGAGTCGGAATTGGGGCCGCTAGAAAAACACAAATATGTTACTGCTCGTAAGTGAACTATGCTCATGCTTCTCATGCCTCAAAAAACTTGGCGTTATTTGTGATTTACGGATCCTGATTTCATTTGATATATAGCGGTAGCTCAACGGAAGCAGCGTATCGAGAAGGTAGTTGTTCCGCGTCTCCTCGACTTGCTGGATGGTACGAAAGGTATGTTTGATCGAGAGGTGAAGGGCAACATCAGATCCAAATTGCCTAGTAAGTTCCATAATCCATTCATCAATTCGGCTGAATTGATTTTTCATCAGATACCAACAATCGCGATCTTCAATTTGCCTTTATTCTGGGGTTCATTTTCAGGTTTATATGGGCTTGTCTTATAGGGATTTCAATTACAGGTTTTTTTTACCTTTATCATAGTTCGTTTATCTTTTCATCTGACGGTTATATCTCAGACTTTGCTTGTTTCCCCCCTCAATTTTTGGATACGCGAGCTAAGCGTCTCGAGCGAGTGACTGTGGGATTAATTACACAGCTGTCAGCCCAAGGTACGAAGGACCCCTGCTCCCTCCCTCTCCCAAGCTCATCGGTTAGGTTGCCATTTACTAATAAATCAAAACATCAGACCACATAGATGCTCTGGTTTCAGGAGGGGTTATCTCGCGTATTTGCCTGTTGATTCAGGTTCATAAAGAGGATTCGGATTTGGATTTGGATTCGGAGAGCCTAAGTAAGTAAAACAATATGTTTGCGCATATATCCAACTTAGACCTGTTACAGGACTAGCCCAAGCGGCAGTAGGAGCAGTGGCCATGTTATCGAATAACCGTGAGTCCAACTGCTACAAGCCGATATTCTGATACATACCATGTGTTGTCTTGTAGAGAGAGCCCGAGACCAACTGATTGCGGGGAACGCAGTCAACGGCGTTGTTCAGCTACTGGGATTCAAGGATCCCGAAATTGTACAAGAAGCTGTATGCGCAGTCGCAACTATGGCAGGCTATCGTGAGTAATATTAGCAATCATAATATGGGAGAACTAAAAGCATTTGTAGCGGAGACTCGTGCAGTACTTGTACGCACGAGCGCGGTCCGTATACTAAGTTCTTTTTTATTACCTGGGGCATTGAAAGCCTCCGATGGCTATGGATTGTTCCAAGCGGCAATCATAACATTTTCGATTCGAGCGTTTGCAACCCTCGCTAGGAACGGTAGGAATTTTCAAATGACGAAAAGCATGGAAAGTAGAATTTGATTGTTGGCTGAAGATAGTGCTCGTTCTCAGCTCATCGGTCATTCATCGGTCAAGAACATGGTCGCGTTACTCCGTAATACAAAACTAGGTATCATTGATGACCTGCTCAACGCAGTGGTGCAGCTCGCCCAATATGGTAAGCACCTAGATAATTGACAGGACTTAACTAATTGTGATTGTAGAAGACACAGGGAACGTGCTCGTCGAAGAGGGCGTAATCACGATTCTGGAAGACTTCTTAGTGGAACAAAAGAACGGAATGGAGACTGCATCTGATGCCAATCTTTCCCTGGTTATCCTCAATGCGGTTTCTGGGCTTGTTCAATATAGTAAGTCAATGTGGTCCGACTTCAAGTGTATGTTTTGAAAATTGTATTGAATTATATTTCGCAGCCAACGCACGTTCTCGTATGTCTCAGTGTGATATTATTTCCCATATCCTTCAGCTCGTGGGCGATTGCAGCACCCAGCTTGGCAGGTCGGCGTTCAGCGTTATCAGAGAACTTATGAGCTATGGTCAGCATGTTTATTCAAAAATTTCACATGGTCTAATATCTCAACCCTCAGAGGATACCATCGAAAATATGCTCATTCGGGGCACCATACCGGTGTTTATTTCGCTCGCGACTCGCAACGATTTTGAAGCATTGGTAGCAATAAGCAAGCTAGTGTTGAATGGCAAGTAGAAGTTCTTCCTCCTAAAATCGGATAGTGTAGCACATGCCAAGAAAGAAACACGGACCACAATTTATTAAGTTGAATCCATGCTGACTCCTTATAATCAACCACAGATCAATATCGCCTGGAATTACTTCAGCAGGGGATAGTTCGCACGATATGCTCTTCTATCAAAGAACGCGCTACTCCTATGGTTTCGCTGTCCATATCAATTTTGACTTTGCTTGCCAAAGATGGTGGGTTCGAGTGTTTGGATGATATTCAATTACTTACATGTCCACTAGAAAACGCTTGGAGCTATTTGGTCGGTGAAGGAGCATTTACTGCGTTATTCGACACGTTAAAATCTGGTGATGCATACATGGTTACCATTGCAAGCCTCATATGGGATGGTATGTACACTCTTGGGTTGGATTTTGCGAGGCATTTACCAGAAACGCTAGATAATACCCGAAGTTCGCTCGTGGAGCAAGGAACGATTCGCCGGATAATACCCAAATCTGGCGATAATGGCATATACGTGCTATATGCGATCACTATGCTTCTGGATTTTGGCAAGTCATTGTTTAATTAACTTAAATTAATGAAAAGCAGGGTTGCTCACTGACATCTCGGGTTCGTCAGCTGATTCTCGTGCTGAGCTACTTCGAGCAGAAATCATTTCTTTTCTATGTAGCTGCCTCATTTCGAAAACAACACATCTAGCACACGAGGCCTTGTTTGCTGTTGAGAAGATTGCTACCTATGGTATGTACAGTATATTGCGCCTCCTCTAATCTGTTGTGCTAATTTCCGTTTAGAGGGGCTCCGAGCTGCCATGGTCACCACAGATCTTCTTCTTTCATTGTCCGCTTTGCTTTTACACAAGAATGACATCGCTCTCAACGTTGTCATGGGGCTTGTCATGCAAGGTACAGACCCTTGCATGTATAGAAGCATTTCTGACAGACAAGACTTTAGACGATTCAAGAGCTGAACTCGTCAATAAGGGCATGATGCAGTATCTATTGCAAGCGCTCCGAGACCCCAGCATTCATATTCTTTACGCAATTGCAGAACTTTCACGTTATGGTAAGGCGGGATTTTAAGATACATAAAAACACTGATTAAACATGATTTATTTTTTCATGTTCTATTTAGAGGATACGAGGGCAGAATTACTTAAAAAGAAGATTGTTCTCAGACTGAGCTTCCCTCTGAAGTCAGGCAACATTGCTCTTGTCCGCGAGGCTTTATATATCATTGATGTTCTCGCGACCCACGGTGAGCTTCAGTCTAGGTCGTTCTAGTAATATAATTCTCACGACATTACGTACAGCACCGTCCGAAATAACTCTTGGTGATACGGCTCTATTATCGTCGTTGACTAACTTAGTGAAGACCAAAAACCCAATGGGAAGTCGCGTAATTGCACTGCTCGCAACACACGGCAAGTATTTCAACACAAACATGTTATGTTTAATTCACCAGCCCTCTAGAGTTCTTGCGAAGCAAGATGCCAGAAGATTTCATTCCACTGGTTGTGCCGTTCTTGAGGGAATACGGGGCCGACACTGTTCTGGCAGTTGAAAGGCTCTTGGCTGATGGTATGATGTTTACATATCAGTCGCTAGGTGAAAACTCACTTATTCATATATTTCAGATCTCATCCAAGCTAAACTACTCAACGAGGGTATTGTTCCCGTCCTTCACCATCTAATTCACCAAGATGATGCGGCATTAACCTACGGAGCATTGCGCGCGATCATGCCAATTGCTACCAATCGTAAGTATTGCTTTAGCTGGCTTCTACATGCACTGAACAACTCTTTCAGATGAATCTCAGCATAGTCTTATCCATGATGGGCTGCTCGAGTCGCTAGTCCAATTTTTAAAGAATACTGAGTTCCGTCATGTGGAAACACTTACAGACATCTCCGCACGAATATTCGAAATAACAACAGACATTATTCTTACACTCAGCTCTAATGGTCAGTGCATTGCTTATTGTGATTCCCCCGGCTAAAGCTGCAGGATACAGACAAAGCTCGAGACCAACTGCTAAATCTAGATGTAACTGGAGTTCTTGCCCGCTTGTTAACCAGTGACGATACCTTCAAAGACTGCGAAACAGCTTGCTTGAAGGTCACCGCCGAATTGGCCCAGCACTGTGGGTTCTTCATGTATTTCTGCTTTGGGAGATTTTGGTTTTCATCGTCTCGCTCGTTTCAGCGGATTCATGCGCTCTGCTTATCAGCGCGGGCGTAGTTCCCATCATTTGCTCAAAGTGGGATGACTTCAATACCGCTTTGGTGCAAACGCTTTGGCCAACAGCAATGTGGATGGTGGAGAGAGGTAGGAATATTCAATGTCTAACTTAAATTGATTCTATTGAACTATTTTCCATGTCATATAGGCAATGAAAGGATACAGTTAAGACAGCACGGTCTTGCAGCCTGTGTTGTTGATTACTTAACTCCCGATCCCTGGAGCTTTATTGCTTGTGCGTATGGTTTCAAAGCTCTGAGCTATATCAACAATATACTAAATCTGCACTGAAGGGAGGAAAGCGCTTCCGCAAACCTTGAATTTGTTCGACAAACTGGTTGAATACGGTAAGACTGAAATTGGCATGCCGTTGGTATTCTAACGTTAAATACGGGCTCCGTAGAGGATACCAGAACTCTTTTGGTCACCAAAGAAGTAGCTAGCAAGCTTGAGACGCTGCTGGAGCATTTGAGCTTGTGGTGTTATCGCCTTTCGCTGCTCAGCAATGGACAGCCGTACTTCGATTCTATTCGGCATCCAATACTAGTCTCGATTGCCAAGTTGGTTGAGCATGGTAAGTAGCTACACTATATCAGTGCGACTTTTGATACCAAAGCATATGCCCGCTCTCCACAGAAGACACTCGGGATTGGTTCCTAAAACTCAAATGCTTCGAATCACTGCGAGCAGGCGACCGCGATCAATTGCAAGGGGCTGATGTGGATGCGTGTGTCACTATGCTCTCACAAGTTATCCCGGAACTTAAGGGAACTTTGAACGACAAGCCGCACTTGAGATAGCATTGTGACTCGGGCCAACTGTAGCCACCCCCGTTATCCGAGAAGCCCCGTGATATTACGAAGTGCGTAGATACAACATCTAGACAAAGATACCATGGGATTATATATAAGAGCTGCTTAGAAGTCAGTCGGGAACAGTGTGTATTTTGTGTGTTCAGTGAAAGGTGTCCCGAAAGGCAGCAAGCGAATGTGCTATATTTTGCCACTCGATAATCTTTTGTTTGATTGCCTCCCGTTGCGCCTCCATTTCAGGCCACACCCCTTAAGTTGATATATCAAGCTCCAGCAGATCCCGCGCCACGGGCCATGGCAAGACTTCAACCATGTTCCGGAGAGGCATATCTATCTCCGAGATGCTATCTTCTGTCCAGTTTCCGGTGCTAGACGTAGATGCAACTGATTCGACGAGCGGTTGAACATGCACGGTTGCTTCTACTAGTGGAAGAAGGGTCGACTCAAGATCAAATACCGTATCGCCTAGGATGCCTTCGCCCTTCGAGTCGACGTATCTTTCTGTCCTGTTCTTCGTGATAGGCATTACTTGCCTTGAGCAGCAGAACGAGCTTCGAGTAAAAATCTACCCAAAATAAAGTGTCAAGATGGAGTGAATCAGTTATGGCAAACTTCCAAGTGCGTAATACATGTTGCAATCTGTAAGAGGTCTAGGCTGGAAAAACAAGCTCGTTCCCGCACTGACGGTTTCCACCGGAAAATGCCTATCATTTCTTGTTCAGCCCTCTTCAAGGAGGGGCTCCTCGACGCTGTAGACACAATTTATACTGTCAGAAAAAGAAAGAGTATGAGTAGGTAACTCGCCCTCAAGACGCTGCCTTTTTAGATTTAGCAACTCGGCTCCTGGCTCGCACTTGGGTCTTCATTAACAGCTGGTCGCCAAGAACGAAAGCAATTTGGCGGTGATTTTATGATAAACAAAAAAAAATGAAATTCTATGCCTTTGGCAGAAGAGCCTCGGAGTGGTAATATTATTGAGAGCGAATGGACAACGGCCACGAACTAGCGTTGGCTGTTCGAGCAGCAGGCCATAGCCCGTGTTCTAAGAATGAGTTAAAGAAGCAGATAAGTGTCTATGTGAGACGCATTCGAATACTGACAGTGTCATCGCTATCTCGAAAGAATTGATCGAGAACAGTGGATGTGGCGAGAAGTTGAATTGGGATGGATTTCATGACGGAGCCCAGCGGATGATGGGACACGTGACCTGCTTTTCATTTTGCGGCTCTTGGAGTCATGGTTTCCAACTATCAGTCCTAAAACAATCGACTCTTGTTCCCCGGTGTGGACCTAAGAAGCATCGACAGAAAGTCTTCCGTCGAACGCCTCGTAATAATTCAATCATGGTATCGATCGTCGCACGGGTTGACACTGACAGTTCTGAATTCTTAGCGTCACCTAATTTCAAAAGCATGTTGAGAACAAATAGAAATGTACAGCAAGACGCGACCTATATGTTTGACAGCAAGCTATACAAGATATCTGAGTCTGGTTTCACGATAGATGTGTGATGAAACTATTGACGAGGGATGCTACAGAGCGAGATGAGCTTTTAACACCTTACCTGAGCGAAGCAGAAAAGAAAAGAGAGACATTGACTTGCTATGGAGCGTATAAGAATGAAGTTTCATCCAAGATTTGTCTAAACTTCCGCTAAGTGTAAGTTCGACACAGCGAAACTCTTCGCCTACGCTACGTTCAAGGCACGAGGAAGAGCGGAAAGGTGCTGCGAACGCAAATCTCACGCTGATATCTGGGGGACACGGATACATTAGAGTCTAAACGGAAGTACAAGTATACATCTATACATCTATACGCATTTACAGGCCAACCATAGCAAGAACACTGAGGCAGAGCTTGAACTTGAGGGCAACGAGGACGTCGGCGCAGGTGGTAGCAACACTGAGAAAGAACAAAGTTCAATGTTTGTAGCCCGAAAATGCTAGCTGAAATAACTCACATCTTCGCGATAAGGACCACAATGCCGTCGATGCATATCCCAAGGTTGACGAGCAACAGCCGGAGGCACAGGTCAATCTGGGCGCAGAGGGCAAGCACGACGACGAGGCCAAACTTGACGGAGACGCTCAAACAAGCATGCACAATGACCTTGATTCATCAACGTGTTAGGCGAGACGAGTTCTGAGTGGACGCTGGGGATGCTTACGGAGATTATAGCAGAAACCTTGGTGGCAATATCAGCTTCGACCTTCGCCCCGACATCCAATTTAACGCTAATAGCAGCAATCGCCCGAGCACAGGTAGTAACATGACCGACCAAGGCCAAGCCATGTGTCTGGACCTCAATTGGTGTTTTGGCCGCGACTGTAGGAAGCGAAAAGGGGTTAGTCAACTTCATACGACTATCGTATTCAAACCCACCCATAGCGTCAGCCATTGCTTTCACATTGACGGCGAGGCCGTCGAGTAGCGCACATAGGGTATCCCCGTTGTCGTGACGGATAGTAAGGCCCTGGCTGTTGGAGGCAGCGGGAGCGGGAAGTGCGCAGGCAAGGAAGCTCAAGGAGAGAACGAAGACTAGGAAGCTGTTGAGGCGGGTGAATGTGTGCATGATTGCGAGAAAGAAGTGGCAAGAAGATGTGAGGGTGGTTTGGAAGTGTGGATGGAACTGAAGCGACTCTGAGGATGTTAGCAGCTTCGAGGCGAAGCTTTTATAGGACTGACGGCCTTTGGAGAAAAAACTCAAGCTATCGTTCAACGCCAAGAGCGGAGCCCAAGGCTTCTTCCGTCGACACTGAAACCTCAAGTCGTTGAGATGTATAGAGTGTGAGGTGGGTATAGTTATCGGACAGCTGTTTCACGAAGGTCCTCAATCAAACATGCGCTAATTACGCCTCCCATAGCTGCTTCAATAGTGGCGTGTCGATCATCACGTGCATTGCCACCCCCAAAAGGTCAAGCTGTCAGAAACCTGACAGCCTCCTCCTACGGTCCATATCCAATCAGTCGAGACGCTGCCAAGTGGTGTCAAAAAGGGCAATTATGGGGCTCGCCGGTCTAAGCGCATGACCTGTCGCTGCCAAGGTATGCTGTGACTTTCGTCCTCATTTTCACCCCAATTTCCAATTGTGCCTCCCCTCGCATCCTTTTCAAGCTGTCCAGCTATCTTGGTAGGAGCACGTCCACCTCATAGGGATCAAAACGGACGAGTTTGCTGTGTTGAATTAGAGTAGGTAGATCGAAGTGAGATTGCTGTCTAGGTAGCCCGTCTATGATGCGCGTGGACTTTGCTCCCAACCTGTTACCACAAAGCGACAAGTATAAGCAAATTCAGATTGCCCTTTGTCGAAAACAGCCCTCTCGCAGGGTTGCTTCCAGTCGATGCTCTCGTCGCTTTACCAGACTGAATCAGAGTACCTTATTGTATGCACTGCAAACAGCAATTGTATACTGTAAACGTGAAATACTATCTGCAGCACAATTGACAACTAAAGCCAGTTTATCTATTAGTCAAACGTATACTCATGTCTACCACGATGATGTTGGAATCTTTCACGGCCGGCTGCGATGTATGGCATGTTTCAGCTCTCATACAAGAGTTTGAATATGTATGTGCGGAAGCGGCACTATCAGTGACAGGTTTGACTCGTCCTGAGAAATCAGAAATGAACTCGTGCTCATCGAGGGCACCTCAAGGAATAACCGACGCAAGGGGGTGTAATTTCAGTGTGAACATCTATAGGAGGAGGGACTTCTATTCGTAGGCGCACTTCGAACCTAAGACCTATGTTCACCTGCCTCGCACTTCCGCCAGGTCCTAAAAGAAACGGTGCTTCCTGCAATGACTAATTGAGACGTACAGCATACACACTCGAGCTAAATACATATATGGGCAAACTAGACACTAAACTGTTTCTTTCGCCTAGTCTAATAAGGACAGCTAATTCAAGAAACAGCTGCGAGGGGGTGTGGAGCCACGCGTCTTTATTCTCGTTTTTAGTTTTACTTCGGTCAAAGAATCTCTAGCTGACATCTATCATATTATCGTACCTACCAGTATGTTACAGAGACCAACGATACACAAAACCCTTTACAGACTGACACCAGCAAGACCAAGAATGCTCAAGCACAACTTGAGATGAACCTGAGCCATCACGCCGACGGTGACCGAAGCAATCCTGTTTATATGCGTTAGCTATGAGCTCAGGTAGAAGAGATGAATGAACGTACGCCTTGGCGATGAGAACAAGGATGCCACCGACGCAGATATTGAGGTGGAGGAGGCAAAGTCGGAGCGCGGCGTCGATCTCGGTGAATAGGACGAGCACGACTGTGGGACCGAATTTGACGGAGACGGCCACGCAGACCTTGACGAGGAGCTATGAAAGATACAAGCCTGTCAGAAAAACAACTCAGGCCAAGAAGCAAGTAGACTGACGGTGATGGTAGCAGCGAAGCAGGCGACGATACTAGCCTGAGCTTCATCGGAGACCGCGACGCCAGCTCCGGTATTTAGCAAGTCGCCAGCGCATGCCTTGAGGAGAGCAACTAGTACACCGACCGCAATTTTAAGCTCCAGAATCGAATTGCACCCGACTAGTAAGTGTTGAGGTTAGACATGGAGTTCAGCTAGTGTGCGGACGTGACATACGAAGAGCCTTGAGTTTGATCTCGACGTCGATGAGATATTTGGCACAGGCGAGCGAGACGGGGTCAGCGCCAGTGATCACCGGGATGGTATCGTTGATGACAGAAGCGGGAAGAGCGCTGACCAGGTAGCTCAGCGAGAGCACGAGCGCAGCAAAGATAGCAATGCGAGTGAAGGCAGACATTTCAGTGAAGATTATGGTCGGGCGGATAGAAATTAGTGGCGTTGAGAGATGAAGAAAGACGAGTTTGCTGATGGAAAGTTGGCGCTCTCACAGACTGTGTTTTATACAGCTTCCTGAGCTGTTTATTTTTCAGCTGGTACATCTCGGGGATTGTGGATCGCCCGAGGGGTGCCGCCCTGCTGAGGGATCAATACAGGATTCTCGAATCGAAGATCCTCCCGTGTGCGTCGATGTTACAATAGAGCTCGCCTTGCGACTGATGTGAAACTGACCCTGCTGCACATCGCTTCAATCACGACCAATTTGAAATTTCAGTGGACGTGAATTCCTAAGATGGATTTTGTACAGTGCGCGTCTACGCAGTGGATGACCTGCCTGGAATTGGCTTCGTCTTCGAGAGCGTGGGTGTATGCTAAGGCTCTCACTCATACCCAAAGCTATATTGTTTTGGATAATAGCCATAGACCTTACTTATAGTCAGTCAATATCTGCCAGCAGTGATTCCCTAAACAATTATCATATCCATTTATATCTGTGGCTTGTCCGGCACCGAAAACAGTGTAGGCAAGCCGATCTCGCTCACCTTACGCCACGCACAATCTAAAAGTGTCAAATGATTGAGGTGGTCTTGTTTCATTGCCAGTGATGTGTGTCGCGGTAGATTATTCCGCCTGCTGCTGCTGTTGGACTCACTTAGCGGAGCTCTAGTACTTGGATTGCCAATAGACGTTATTAGCATTACGCCGTCGGAGTTAAATGTATTACACAGTTTCTACAACGGGAACCCCGAATGATCTCCAGTACAATGGGTATGGGAGGCTGTTTCATATGACCCATAATTTTTATTCTAGTTATGCTGACCTTTTGTGATCTCAAATTGAAACAGGCTAAATTCCTGGCTAGCTCAAACTGGGGTCCTTACAGCGAAAGGATATCCCCAACCAGGAGCCAAGCCCAAATTGGTATACCATGTTAGAAGCCAAATGTAATGCGACACATGCAGGACCGGTAGCGAGAAATTTCAATCACTTCTTGCGCATAGATGCTAGACCACTGGAGAGCAAAAGACTAAGGCATTGTTGGGCGGAAAGCACGGCTAAGCAAAGGACTTGATCTGCTGACCCTCGAAACTGAAGTCGCGCATTGTAAAAGATTCTGACATCAATATGACAAGAAGACATTCATTTCACTGAGCGCTAATTACGTTTTCCATAGCCACTTCAGCTGTGGCGTGTCGATCATCACGTGTCCCGAGGTGCCCCAAAAACTCCAACTATCAGGCACCTGACAGCCGCTCGAGCAGTCCTCATTCAATCAGGAGAGAGTTCGTTGAGCTGTATCAGGTGGGTCAGTTGTGGGGCTCACCAGGCTGGACGCATGACCCCCGCCGCCGACGTATAATGGATCCTTTATTTGCCATTATCCATCCCAATTTCCACGCTCCCGCTCGTTCGCGTCTCTTTAACATTAACTATTGACACAAGTAGGGACACGTGCGTATCACTATAACTAAAGCGGACAGGCGTGCTGCTGCGGAGAAGCATAGTAATTGAATATACTGTCTGGCTTCGTAGGAACGAGGTCACTAGTTTTAGTTTAGACTTTAATCTAAGTCGTTGCTTCAGAGAACGATCTCACGCAGTGTTTTATGTGAGAACGATACAAAAAGCTTTGTTAGGCTAGAGCAGAAAGACTCTATCGTAGGCGATGCAAGCAGTGACGATAAGGTACGGTTTCTCCGGTGTGGTTGTAGAAATCAAAATGTGTATGTGGAATTGAATAAAAAGTGAATGTGGTTTAAACGAGCGTGAGTGAGAGGAATGAGAAATAGAGATAGGGGTCTAGGGGGCTCGTAGAGCCCCTATTTATACCCTACAAATACTCCGAGTCATACTGCACATACACTGACTCGATTATCTCGTAAGTTCTACGCGATTCCATACGATTCTACTGAGTACAAGAAACTTCTACAGTGGTTGCCGACCATAAAATTGACAACTGAATTCGATTTTTCAATCATCAGTACTGAGAGCATAGTTCTGGGAGAACGGTGCCGAGGGGCCTCTTTTAATGTTAGCTCTGAACACTGACATGTTATAGCCCGCGTGCAAAGGCATGAAAATGTATGACTTGAATTGGAAATGTGATGTACTAGAGTGACTAGTCCCGTCAAATCAGTAATGGTCATATGTTTGCAAGGAGAACCCCACAAAACGAACTACGCAAAGCAATCCTCGTTTAGTCTAGACCACCTCGGAATGAGCTTTCCCTCTTCTTAGGGTGACCTGAAATCCTGATCTACTTCAAGACTTGCCTCCATTTGTCATCTGAGTATTCGGATATAGCTTGTCTTGGCAATATGGAACGCCAAACCAGTAAGCCATATGGCAACTACACAGTAGGCGAAATGAATCTCTGCCATGTTTTCTCTTTTGTGGCCAAGTTGGAAGAGCCTGATTGACTCAAAAACACCACTGGGAGTGCTGTGAGATCCAAACGCCGAATTCTTACGTTTTTTTTTGAAAGATTTCTAGCTGACATCTATCGTATTATCGTACTAACTAGTATGCTACATATCCCAGAGATACACAAAATCCTTTATAGACTGACACCAGTAAGACCCAGAACGCTTAGGCACAACTTGAGATGAACCTGAGCCATCACGCCTACGGTAGCCGACGCAATCCTGTTTATATGCGTTAGTTATGAGCTCAGGTAGAAGAGACGAATGAACGTACGCCTTGGCGATGAGAACAAGAATGCCACCGACGCAGATATTAAGGTTGATGAGGCAAAGCCTGAGAACAACGTCGATCTTAGCGAAAAGGACGATCACGGCAGCGAGTCCGAACTTGATGGAGACGGCCGCGCAGACCTTGACGAGGAGCTATGCAAGGGCAAGCTTGTCAGAGAGTGAACTCGACCTAAGAAAGCAAGTAGACTGACGGTGATGGTAGCAACGAAGCAGGCGACGATGCTAGCATGAGCTTCAGTCGAGACCACGACGCCAGCCCCAATTTTGAGCAATTCGTCAGCGCATCCTTTGAAGAGAGCGACAAGCACCTCAACGGCGACGGCGAGCTCGACAATC
>MU132237.1:0-35208 GCA_015039395.1 Ceratobasidium sp. AG-I
GAGTCTGATTCGTCCACTCTGGTACAATCGCCTGACCTCCCTTGACCAATTTCTCAAGATACTCAGCGCTCAGCCCATTCGTTTTCGCAGCCGCCGAAGAAAGGGCAAAGATAAGTCGAAACCCCTTGGCTAGAATTTCGTCCAATATAATGGTGAGGTGTCCAATAGACTCGGGAAGTGGGAAGAATGCGGTTCCGAATGCGACGTAGATCACAGAGTGGGGTCCACACTCGGTATATGCGCGGTCTAGGAAATCGAGAACTGTGGAGCGGGAGGTGGTGGTAGAGGCTGAATCGATTGATTTGAGTGTGGGTGGGTCTACGGTTGGTCCGATGAAAAAGGGGGTAATTGGTTTTGTGAAAGCTTCGGAGCAAGCCTCAGCCGCGATAGGTTCCTATAAACAAATAAGTATTATTCCCAACTAAGAAAGGGGATCTCACCATCTCATAAGTTGTGGAAAGAGCTACGTGATCGATGTGTTTCATCAAGTTGTTCCAGCGCGCGATCATTCGACTAACAAATGGCAATAAGAAATCAATCGGCTGAGTGATTTCTTCATGCTCGTAGTATGGTGGAAGTCCGGGTGTGCAGACCAACCGACTAGTTACTTCCTAAAAAAAACCCCAGTATTTAAGTTGAATTATAGCAAGGATGGGCTTGAGGCACGTACCTGGCTGAGTATATCGGCATAAGTCTTTCCATTTGCTAGACCTCCTTGTTCGACCGCAGCAGCAATACTCTCGAGTAACCTTCCGCCAAGACCATGCTCCGCGTTCCCGATATGACTACCCTCCATATTCAAAAACAACCCATCAAGACTCAAACCATACTACACACCTGATCAAAGCAGCAGCAGGCCCCATCCAACAAGACGCAATCGGCAACCCGTGCTCAGCCTTGCTCGGAAGAGAGATCCCGCCATTAATGTGATCCTCCACAATCCACGTCGGAGGTGCAACGACAAACCCGTTGATCTCTTGTCTAGTCTTCTGAAGCTCTTCGATAATCCAAGGCCCGAACAGTGACTCGAGGTGCAAGATTAGCGATACTGGTTCATGAATCTGGACGGATGCTTCGAGGGGAACGTCAGGGGATGCGTCTTGGACGGGTATGTGAGGAACGAAGCGGATGCGCTGTTGGGCTTGATTCGATTGGGTAGATAGATACTCTGCTGCTTTCGGGACCTGAGGGCCATAAACAAACATGGCTGGACGTATAGTTAGTATCGCTCTAATAGAAAGGTGGAAGAATGATTCTTACAGAAGAAGACGTCGGGAAACTTGTCAGTCATTCGAGTGGCGAACTTGATAGCAGGGCGAAGGTGGCCTTGCAAAATTATCAGTATGCTACTGAGCAGTCGGGATCGGAGAGTGACTCACCCCATGCGGGAACGGGGATAAAGACAACGTGCTTGAGCGGTGTGACTGTCATCGTGAGAGACTAGAAGTCAAAAAAGTAAGAATGGAGCTCGAGAAACCTTGTTGAATGGTCTACAATCGCTGCGTCCGCTTTTTAACTAGGACGTTCTCTTGAAGAAGTCGACGAATTAGCTGTCCCTTCCTGAGCGATAATCTCAGAATAAACTTACCAGCTCGCAACCATAAGCAGTCGGGTACCGGGCTCGGTGAGTACACTATGCCGAAGGCTCGTGAAAGACTGGTGAGAGGCGCGCAAAGGGTACCTCGGTGATCGGGGTGCAGTGATCTCGGTCAGTTGCCCGCAGATTCGATCCACGAATGACGTTAATTAAGGGATAGAAATGCTTCTCGTCTGGATATCGGACTTTTAGATACTGGTTGGGATGGTAGGATAAGAAAGAATATGGTCCACGCACTCCATTCAGTTGTTGATCGGTCTGTCGCCGCGAGAAGAGAGAAATCCAAGATGAGCGGTAGCGAAGACAATGTTGAGTGGACGATCAAAAGTTAAGACGTGGGCATTATAAAATAGCCTCGATGGTTAATTTCGTTGGCAAACGGCATATATCAAACGAGCTCATGCCTCGGTGGTGGTGCGATGACCGAGGTGTTGACCAAAGTATTCAACAGTGTCCTCAGAGTCGATCTTATGAGCACTGCTGATGCTGAGAGTCCAAAACAGTGAAGAGCCTAAAGAACAGAAGCCGGTGATCGGGGACGGGGAGAAGGCCGAGGCACGTGACCAGGAAACGGGCTGTCTTCTCCGCCTCGATAGCTATTCGTACAAAATCATACACCGAATATAATAACATAGATATGTCTTGGTTTATGAAAGGATAACTGGCCACGCGTTTACGTGTTGCGCCTATCATAGAAAGAAACTCCTAGGCAAAAAGTACGCAACGCCCAGGACAGGCTAAGCCCCAGATGAGAGCTCACTTTGGCGGCCTCCTGGCCGAATGAATGCACTGCCTATTTGAGTAGGTGGGATCCGATCACTTTGGAAAGGCGAACGTCTCGCTACGCCGGCGTCACTTCACAGACGAAGCACACATGCTCCACATATCGTCTTCCACGGGCTCCCCTAAATCCATGGTACCACTCTCGCCTCCCCAAAAAAGCCCAACGCAATCTTCCCTCGACTTTGAAGTTCCAGGTCCTTTCGGTGCCTGCAACTTCTTTTGATGTCGTGTCTGACTGTGTTGTTTGTACACGACACCAAAAACCACACGGGGTGAGTAAAGCCAATGTTTAGTTTCGGCTCCGCATGGTCATCCACGTGCAAGTGGAAAGACTTTTGGCCAGGCGTGGACTAATTTAGAAGTACTAAATACGCCGCGTACGCAGTCGAAGCCTTCCCCACGCTCGATCTCTCCTAGCTCGTTATCTTGGCCTCTGGGCATGAAATTCCGTTCCCTTTACCAAACCGGCGTCTATCCTGTAAATGTGGGACTTGCACACGCCTTCCGAACTCCCAGAACCACTTGTGTACATCGTTTCTACCTATCCAAATGAACCATATGTCTCCGGTATCATGTTTTAATGACCTGTAGACAGAGTTTGCGGCCAAGGCCAGAACTGCTGACTTTGCCCTTGGACCAAGCTGCCACCGCACCTCACCGTGGCGGAATATAAATCACAGTCATCACTATCACATAAATTAGAATTGGGCGCATCAACGAGGCTTCGTGCGGTCAGAAGCCCGAGGCTGAAAGTCGCATTTTCAGGGTCGCCCCCCTATATAGCCAATTCTTGTCTTGTTTTGCTCAACCACCACAATCATTTCTCTTTACTTCATGGCAGCGAATCCCAGACCAACGAAACGACGCGTGTCCAATGCGGATACTGTTCCCCCCGACCACTTTGATCCAGAAGGATGTGCGGCGCTCACGCATACGCTGTCGCGCATGAGCCAGCGGAGCGATTCTCAGGCTGAAGGAGGGTCGACTTCGGCTATGGGCACGCTGGTGGAGGATCGGGTCGAGGAGGAAAAGTTTGATTTTGCGGATCAGTTGAAGTCGATTTTTGCGCGTATGCATGAGGAGGGTATTAAGAAACGAGAGATTGGCGTTGGATTTGTTGTGAGTCTTGTAGACGCGTTGTTGTTTTCGCTTACTGAGGTTATGGTAGGATCTGACGGTTAGGGGGTTGGGAGCGGCGGCCAAGTTTCAGCCGACGATCTTCTCGATGCTTTCGCCCACGTCCTGGCTGAAGCAGATTGGAGAAGCTCGTCATCCGCCTGTGAAGGACATATTGTCCAATTTCACGGGTGTTGCCCATAGTGGAGAGATGCTACGTACGTTGGCGTTCCTCGGTCTTCTTTTCCATTTTTCTTACGATAGGTGCTTGCAGTTGTCCTCGGGTCTCCTGGCAGCGGCTGTTCGACCCTCCTCAAGGTGCTTGCCAACCAGAGACAAGGATATCACCAAGTCACAGGCGACGTCTCGTACGACGGTATAACTCCCGAGTATCTCGCAAAACACTACCGAGGAGGTAAGTCGTCAGGACTCGATTGACGACTACTATTTATGCGTAATATACACAGACGTCTCCTATTCACCTGAAGACGATACCCACTTTCCCTCCCTCTCCGTCAAAAACACTCTTTCTATGGCTGCGAAGATGCGCGCCCCTCACCAGCGAACCGGGAACGTCTCGAGGTCAGAATACGTTCAAAGTAGGTGCTTTCGTCTATTTGCAAGTCAGATGTTAATTATATTATTGGAAAGATATTGTACAGATGTTATCTACTGTATTTGGGCTACGACATACATACGACACTCCTGTCGGAGACGAGACGATTCGAGGTGTGAGCGGGGGCGAGAAGAAGCGCGTGAGTATCGCAGAAATGATGGCTACTCGGATTTGCATTGGATGCTGGGACAAGTGAGCACATCTCACAAAAGCCCAACTCGCACCGCATTAACGTCGTTTTCTAGCTCCACACGCGGACTAGACGCAAGCACTGCCCTTGAATTCACCCGTGCGCTCCGGATCGCAACAGATATCAGCCACGCTACTACAATTGTCACGATCTACCAAGCTTCTGAATCTCTCTACCGTCTATTCGACAAGGTCTGCATCATCTACTCTGGCAAGCAAATCTACTTTGGTCTCGCCGAGAGTGCCCGTCAGTATTTTATCGATATGGGATGGGAACCTGCGAATCGACAGACGACGGCGGACTTTTTGGTTTCGGTCACGGACCCGCTTGCGCGTATCCCTCGAGCTGGATGGGAGAGTCGTGTACCAAGGACTGCTGAAGAGTTTGCGAAGCGCTGGGCAGAGAGTCCAGAAGGCCAAGCAAACCGCGCATACTCCGAATCATACCTCCACGCACCCGACCACGAACAATCCGAAAAAGGCCAGCAATACAGAGAAAGCGCTGCAGCAGAACGTGCGACGACCATGAGTCCAAAAAGCGCATACACCGTCTCGATCATGATGCAAGTCCGAGCCGTCATGCTCCGCCGAGTTCAGATTTTAAGAGGGAATATGGGGGCGGAGGTCATTATGGCGACGTCATTTTTGGTCCAGGCGTTGATTATGGGGAGTGTATTTTTGAAGATGGATGTGGCGACGAGTGCGTATTTTTCGAGAGGAGGCGTGTTATTCTTTTCGATTTTGTTTGGAGCGTTGAGTGCTGTGGTGAGTACGGGCGTGGAGGATACGGATTGAGCACCCACTGACATTCCGTGTAGGCTGAGATCCCGGCATTGTATGCTCAGAGGCCGATTGTGGCAAGGCATCAGAAGGCTGCCATGTGTACGTGTGTTTTATTTTTATCTTCATTTTCGCGTTGCTGATAATGATATATGCAGACCACCCGTTTGCGGAGGCTCTAGCTGTTACGGCAGTCGACATTCCTATCACGTTTATCACGCAAATATTGTTTGCTATCGTGCTTTATTGGATGACCGGCAAGTCTCCTTTCTCTCGCCACGTATATAATTAGCTAATACTATGGGACTTTTAGGGTTGCAAAAGGTCGCTTCCAAGTTTTTCATCTTTTTGCTATTCACGCTCGTGATGACCTTGACGATGAAAGCGTTCTTCCGAGCTCTCGCTGCGAGCTTTGGACGCGAGTCGACTGCACAAGCTGTTAGTGGAATTGGCATTCTGGCGTTGGTACTGTACACTGGATATACGATTCCGACTCCTTCCATGTGAGTCTTCACCACCATCTTCATGGCATACGCTTATATACGTTTGTGGGGTAGGATTGGCGCGCTCAAATGGATTATTTACATCAACCCACTGCGGTACGGCTTCGAGGCGCTAATCGTGAACGAGTTTCATGGCTTGAAGGGCGCGTGCTCGTTTTTCGCGCCGTCTGGGCCCGGATACGAGGGAGTCAGTCTCGCGAATCAGGTGTGCACGACTGTGGGAGCCCGGCCGGGGGAGATAGTCGTCGATGGGGATGCGTTTGTGGAGGCCTCGTTTGGGTATTCGTATGCTAATTTGTGGCGCAACTTGTGAGTTTTTGTTTTTATTTTACGTAGGGCGTCGGATTGATTTGTGTTTGGTTGGGTGTAGTGGGATCGTTGTGGTATTTTGGGTAGGTTTTATAGGATGGTATTTGGTTGCCACGGAGCGAGCTGGGAATGCGTCTGTGGGTGCGACCCAGCTGGTATTCAAGCAAAACGCCCGGATTCCGGGCCTAGATGAACGCGAGGGAAAGGGTGACCCTGAGTCTGGGTCCGCTACGCCTCAGGTTGTCTCCACAGAGAAGGCTCAAGATGCTTCAGGCGCCGACTTCAAATCCCGCCCTGTGTTTTCGTGGTTTCATATGAACTACGATGTGACGATTACGAAAGGCGAGCAGCGCCGGTTGTTGAATGATGTTTCTGGATATGTGGCGCCTGGGAAAATGGTAAGCGGATAGTTTGGGTGGGTATATGCGTGGCTGAGCTGTTATTGCAGACTGCGCTTATGGGTGAAAGTGGTGCCGGCAAGGTACACTTTTGACTTCTCATTTAGGTTTATATTTCTAATCCGACTCGTTTTTAGACGACTCTTCTGAATACCCTCGCTGAGCGTGTTGGTACCGGTGTCATTACTGGCAACCGATTCGTCAACGGTCAGCCTCTTCCGCGCGACTTTGCTGCTCAGACTGGGTATTGCCAACAGATGGACATTCATTTGGAGACGACGAGTGAGTACTCTCGCTCGTGTTTTGTATCTCGCTTATGTTTTTCGGTAGCTGTGCGCGAGGCGCTGTTGTTTTCAGCCGAGCTGCGTCAGCCCAAGTCGGTTCCGATTGAGGAGAAGCGTGCATAGTAAGTCTACTCAACGCTCATAGAGTTGTATTGACTGTGTGGTAGTGTCGAGGAGGTCATCAAGATGTGCGCCATGGAGTCGTACGCCGATGCGATTGTCGGAATTGTTGGGGAGGGCCTGAACGTTGAACAGCGTAAGCGTCTGACTATCGGGGTTGAACTCGCAGCCAAGCCCCAGCTTTTGCTGTTTCTCGACGAGGTAAAGACTCCGAACCGTTGTTTCGATCACTCTTAACTCATACTATTCGATGATTTCGCAGCCTACTTCAGGCCTAGACTCTCAATCTGCGTGGGCGATTATCCAGTTTCTGCGTTCTTTGGCAGACCGCGGTCAGGCTATCCTGTGCACGTGAGTGGCAGTTTGGCTGTGTTTGTTCCCAGGCTGATCTGGCTTGCAGAATCCACCAACCATCGTCCCAGCTGTTCCAAGCGTTTGACAGACTGCTTTTGTTGCGTAAAGGTGGTCAGACTTGTTACTTTGGTGATTTGGGGACAAATGCCGGTACTTTGATATGTGAGTTGCCTTCAAGCTTTTTTCTCTTTCGGGTATCTGACTGATTTCGCCGAGTAGCGTATTTTGAACGGAATGGTGCGCGTCAGTGTCAGCCTGAGGAGAATCCAGCAGAGGTGAGTAGACGACTGAGCTTATTTATGCACATCTCGCTATAAGATTCTTTCTTTGTAGTACATGCTCGATGTGATTGGGTGCGTCCTAGCCTATTCGGCCACACGATAGAGTGATTAATTTGGTTGTGTAGCGCGGGTGCAACTGCCTCGAGCTCCATTGACTGGCATACGACTTGGAAAAGCGCCCCTGAATCGACTGCGTTGGAACGAGAGCTTATTGATATGCACGAGCACGGGCGCCGTCAACCGACCAATGCAGATGAACGCCACCCTGAATTCGCCGCGACTTATGGGAATCAGCTGTCTGCACTGCTTGTTAGGTCTTTCCGTGTGGGTAGTTTGGTTTTTTTCCGGATGTCGTGTATTTATGCGTCAGTAGCACTATACTCGAAACCCAACGTATATCATGAGCAAACTGTTGCTCAATGTATTCGCTGGCTTGTTCATCGGTTTCACGTTTTTCAAGGCGGATAATTCGATCCAGGGTTCTCAGAATAAGCTCTTTGCTATCTTCATGGGTGAGGATCTTGCATTGTTCGAAAAGGTGTTTTCGCTGATATATTGTCTTGTGTAGCCACTATCCTCTCTAATTCGCTCAGTACTCAGCTCCAGGTGCAGTTTGTCAACTTTCGCAATATCTACGAGTATCGCGAAAAGCAGAGCAAGATGTATTCATGGGCGCCTTTGGTGATCTCTAGCCTCGTAAGTCGTGCCCGTTTAAGAATTCTAAGACTGAGGGCTTAGCAAATACTCAGCTCGTCGAGCTTCCGTTTAACATCATTGGTTCCGTTTTGTTCTTTTTCTGCTGGTACTGGACCGTCGGATTCGAGAATGGGCGCGCTGGATACATGGTGACGAGACTTTTCGACCATTGAAAGCTCGATTGTACTGACACTTTCCCAAGTGGTTGATGCTTTGCATTTGCTTCCCACTGTATTACACCTCGTTTTCACAAGCTGTCGCCGCAGTCGCTCCCGACGCCACGATTGCCGGTATCTTGTTCAGTTTTCTGTTCTCGTTTGTCATTACGTTGTAAGTTTAGGTTAATCGCCCTTCTTTGTGCCACGCTGACCGGCTCCCCAGCAACGGTGTCTTGCAGCCATATGCACAGCTAATTCCATTCTGGAAATGGATGTGTGAGTGGAATTGTCCGAGCCACGAAATCCACGAGTACTCATAACCGTATTCTCTAGATCACCTGTCGCCGTTCACCTACCTCATCGAAGGATTGACGACTAACGGTCTCGGGCGTATGGCAGTTAGGTGACTAAGATATGCAAGAAACTTACCAGTCGACTTTGCTAACACAAAACATAGCTGCTCTTCTACCGAGATTCAGACCTTGTCGCCTCCCTCGGGACAGACTTGCCAGTCCTACATGAGTCAATATATCTCAAACGCCGGTGGATACCTCTTGAACCCAGCCGATTCTGCAGACTGCCAGTTTTGCTCGCGCAACTCCACGGATGTATTCCTGTAAGTAACCTGAGGCAGTTTTGTGATTCTATGCGCTCACATGGGCGTACGCAGGTCTGGGTTCAACATGTCGTTTGACAACCGCTGGCGCGACCTTGGCTTGATGTTTGCGTATATTGTGAGTTGATTTCTCTCGATCGAGTCGAGCCTGGTCTGAAATTTCTCTCAGATCTTCAACGTGTTTTTGATCTTTGCATGCACCTACGTCTTTCGTATTCGTCGTTGGAGACGCTGAGCGCAGCGCATCGGTTGTTCGTGGGGGCGGATATTTACTTCGAGTGTGCTTCTGCGTTTTCTCTTTTTGGGCTGCCACTCTCCAGTCTGGTTTACGCATTTTCACGATGGTGTTGTGTAAAAATCATCTCAGGCTCACGCTCGGTTAATATAAGATCATTTCCCTACCATATTTCAATCTGGCCTTCTCTCCCATCTAGACGTGCAGTTTCTAGCCCGAAAACTACTCTTCGACCAAGCGGAACGGCATTGTTTATCATTTTTAGTGGGCTGGATAGATTATTGCGTATTCCTTTAGAATCTATCTCGTATATGCGTCTCAGTCGCGACCGCTCTCCCGCCTGTCCCATTTGGCCCGGCGAGCCTAGACACCAGGTCCAACTCAAAACCGTATTCCGGGTATCGCTTACCATGCTATGCGTACTTCTACCTCTCGAGCGATATTTTGGGACATGGTTACGAATGTCACATAGTTGTGAATGTACTTACGAGCGCTAATTGTGACATCACCATACTCGTGTCGGATCTGTCTCTTATTCGAGAGTTGCTGTGCCTATTGCTACCGAGCTTGCCAATCAGGAAAGCCATTTATACAAACTTCCACGACATACCATCCAGCTTTCCGGTATCTAAGCAGGAAACCACGATGGGTACAACTCCTCCGTGCGACCCTTTTGAGCTCAAAATTGGCTTTGGTAAGCTTTTTTATAGCTTGTAGATACCGAATTATTTTGAAAGCGGCAACATGTAATACCCTATACTCAAGCATTAGGGAGGGGGGGCGTATCTCGCCCCAAACTGCCTCGTTCTGGTAGGCCGTGTTCTTCACTGGACCGGTACGAATTTGGACGAGCTCAAAACCGCAGTCCTTTTACACCGAAATCTGTATGACATTAGTTGTCTGGTCGCCCTAGAAACATCCCAGCATGCGACCGAAATGTGCTTCAAGAATGCTACAGAAGACTTACCTTAAAGAGCCAGAAGGTCATCGGTACTTCACGCATGGCCGACTCGATGGCCGAGTTTTAACTACCGTGCGACACAAGGTGGTCAATTGCCTACTAGTAGTTTCCCTCAGTAATAAGCTCGCGTTGTAAATAAAAGTGGTGTTTCGACAAAGATAACTGTGTCCCGGCGCTTAGATTCAGGACCCAGATTCTTGGGCGTTGATTGCCAACCAAGGCAGAACCCTGCACACCGCCTTGAGGATAGCTCGTTGCGCTCACCACCTGAGCCCTGGGCGCTGAAGATCTTATAGATACGCAACTGGGCGTCCTCGTACTCCCACTACTCCCCGCTCACACTGCGAGCACAATGTTTACCAAGATAGGGGACAGGATAAAGCGCAAAATAGAACGCGGAGTGGACAAGATATCTCGTCCTTCGTCACCAAAACCATCGTCTTCAGTCCCAGTCAATGATTCTGGGTCGACATCCAACCCTGTACCCGCCGCGTCACTTAGACTGCCAGTGTCGGAGTCGAGGGGGCTTCTCGCGCCTCCTCATTCTTCATCGCAAATTGGTTCCATCTCTGCCCCCCGATCGGCGGTCGCTTCCCTGGCTCTACCGTCCACAGACACCCTATCGCCAGCACCCCAGCCGGTTAACTCGGGCTCGCCTTCATCACCAGATCCCGTGCCTGCCAAACTCACAACGACCACCTCGGCCGGGTCTACTGGCCCCGAGCAGAGTGGCAGAAGTGCGGCCTGGTCTGGGCTCGGGGCGTTACTCGGACTACTGAAAGATACCGCTGTTGCGTTTGGACCACTGAAAGATGCTGTCGGAGGGATCCAGACATGCGTAGAAATCTACGAAGTATGTATCAGAAATAATGTAAAATATTAGCCACGCGTCTAATCTCTTCGTCTGTTCAGGAAGCGGCTAAAGGACGCGACGACTATAAGAAGCTCAGAGCTGAGCTAGACTCACTATTCTGGGAGCTGTTTGGTTTGCTAGGCGGCCCTACGCCACCGTCGATGACATTCAGCCTCGCGAATCTAGCCAGGTAAGTTCATCGATTATGAATCAAAGGTGCTGCGCTGATCTGTGAGCAAAGGGGTATCGAAAGGGAGATCGGGTTCGTACTCCGAAAGGAAAAGAGAAACAAGATCCAACAGGCTGCCGAAGCGAGGGAGAATGCGGGGGAGATCTTCGAGTGCTATCAGCGAATACAAAGGCTGCTCGAGAGGTTTTCGGTAAGTGAACCCCCAAGTGCCTGTCAGCACTGTACTAAACAGTATAAAGCTAAACGCGAACGTCAACACCTGGAAGATTGCTGATGAACAGGCAACCGTATGTGCGCCTCGTAGAAGAGTGCCACTTGCTGACTGAAATATCCTAATGTCTAGGAGCATCGTTTGGAGAAGCTCTCTCCGTCTCAGGCGGCACACTATGACTCAGCCGAATCGACTAACCTGGGCCGAAATCAGTGCATACCGGGCACGCGAATTGATCTTCTCAACCAGCTCAAAGCGTGGGCGGATGACAGCGACAGCAAGAGGATCTACTGGCTCAACGGCATGGCCGGCACAGGCAAGACCACGATCGCCTACAGCTTTTGCGATCTGCTCAAGAACGGACTCACGCTCGCTGCAAGCTTCTTCTGCTCGCGCCAGCTGGAGGCGTGTCGCAACGCCAACCTGATCCTACCCACTATCGCATACCAGCTTGCTCGCTTTTCTCGTCCGTTCCGGTATCACCTCTCGAAAGTGCTTGAACAAGACCCGGACATCCACTCCCGCAAAATTGCAGTGCAGTTTCAGAGCCTGATTGTCGATCCCCTTCTGGAAGCAAAACACACGGTGCCACTCAATCTGGTAATAGTCATCGACGCCCTAGATGAATGCGACAACAAGGACGCCGTCTGCCAAATTCTGGAGGTCCTGATTTCACGCGCCACGCAACTGCCGATCAGGTTCTTCGTGACTAGCCGTCCAGAGCCTAGAATTCTCGACGAGATGGAAGGTGGACTAAACCAAAACGTTGCCGCAGGGTTACACCTTCACGATATCGAAGACTCTATCGTAAGCGAGGACATCAGGACATATCTGAGAGTCAAGCTAGAGCGTTTCAACCTTTCAAATCGCGACCTCGAGAAGCTTGTCGATCAATCCGGTGTACTGTTCATCTACGCAGCTACTGTAGCCCTCTACGTCAACAGTGGCCGCCGTAACCAGTGCGTCAAACGACTGCAAGAGGTACTTGAAACGTCCGTCTCGTCAAAGGAGAACAGCGATCGGAAGCTTGGGGATTTATACGGAGGAATCCTCAATACAGCGTTCCACGACGAAAGTCTGAACAACTCCAACCGAGGCGACATGAAAGCCATGCTCCACACAGTTATATGTGCGCGAGAGCCGTTGACAACAAGGGGCATAGCTAGTCTACTTGGGCTTGATAAAGGGTCGGTACAGGTGGCGTTAGAGCAGCTGGGCTCCGTCCTGCACTTATCGGAGGCGAAGGGGGTGGTCACGACGTTGCACAAGTCCTTCCCCGACTACATGTTCGATAGCGATCGCTCACAATGGTTCTATTGCAATACTCATTTACACAACGCACAACTAGCTCTACGATGCTTTGATCTCATACGAACGCATAACCCGCCGTTCAACATCTGCAGCCTTGAGTCCTCGTATGAGTTTGACGATATACCAGGTCTAGCTCAGAGGATTGAGGATGCGATATCGGAAGAGATGTTCTATGCTTGCCAACACTGGGGTTCCCATCTCGTGCTAGCAGCATCTTCGATAAATCTTGTAGATGCTTTGCGTGCCTTTCTTTCGGAGCGGCTTCTGTTCTGGATGGAGGTTATGAACCTGAAACAGCGCATATCTATCGCAGTCGCAGCTCTACATCGGTTACAAGCATGGTTACAGGTTAGTGATAATGTTATAATATATGCATTTAAGAGTCTGAGACATTAGCAGAATGCTAGTAGCTCAGAAGATGTTCAGGAGCTCGCACTTGATGCGTGGAGATTTGTGATAGCGTTCTCGACGAGCCCGATGCGTCGCAGCACACCCCACATATACGTGTCTGCGCTGCCTTTTTGGCCATCGCAGAGGCCAGTTTCGAAGTGCTACCTGCCGAGAATGCAAGGCCTGGTTGGTGTGACTGGGCGGGCCATGGAACGGAGAGAACGGGCGGCCCTAGCGGTCTGCGCCACCACGGACGAGGTACGGTGTGTTGCGTATTCATTTGATAACACGCACATTGTCTCTGGCTCTCAGGACGGCAGTGTACGGATCTGGGATGCTCATACCGGCCAGATGGTGGGTGACGTGCTTGAGGGTCACACCGGTGCAGTCAACTCGGTTGGGTACTCGCATGACAGCACACGCATTGTTTCTTGCTCAGACGACTGTACAATACGGATCTGGGATGCGCACACCGGCCGGATGGTGGGGGTGCCACTGCAGGGGCACACCAGCAGTGTACGCTCGGTTGAATACTCGCACGATGGCAACCATATCATCTCTAGCTCTGGCGACTGGACCATACGGATCTGGGATGCACACACCGGCCAGATGGTGGGTGAACCACTCCGTGGTCATACCGATTGGGTACGCTCGGTTGCATACTCGCGCGATAGCACACATATTGTCTCTGGCTCGGACGACCGTACTATACGGGTCTGGGATGCGCACACCGGTCAAATGGTGGGTAAACCACTCCGGGGTCATACCGATTGGGTACGCTCAGTTGCATACTGGCACGACAACACACACATTGTCTCTGGCTCGGACGACCATACTATACGGATCTGGGACGCACACACCGGTCAGATGGTGGGGGAGCCACTCTGTGGTCACACCAATAGTATAGTCTCTGCCCGATTCTCGGACGATGGCACCCTCATCATCTCTGGCTCTGCAGACAAAACCGTGCGGGTTTGGGATGCATACACCGGCCAGATGGTGGGTGAACCACTCCAGGGACACGACAGTTGTGTAAATTCTGTTGCATGCTCGCACGACGGCACACGTATTGCTTCTGGCTCTGATGACAAGACTATACGAATCTGGGACGCCCGCATCAGTGAATTGGTGGCTGAGCCGCTTGATGGTCATACCGATCGGGTATGCTCTGTTGCATACTCACGCGATGGTCAATATATTGCTTCTGGCTCGTATGACAAGACCATACGGGTCTGGGATGCTCACACTGGTCAGATGGTGGGTGGGCCACTCCAAGGTCATACCAGTTGGGTACACTCGGTATCATACTCGCATGACACCACACGCATTGTCTCTGGCTCTGTCGATAACACCATACGAATCTGGGATGTACGCACCAGTCAAACGTTGGGCAAGCCACTCCAGGGGCACACCCATTGCGTACTCTCGGTTGCATACTCGCATGACGGCACACAAATCGTGTCTGGTTCTGACGACGGGACTATACGGATCTGGAATGCGCACACCGGCCAGATGTTGGGGGAGCCACTGCAGGGGCACACCCGTGGTGTACGCTCGGTTACATACTCGCACGATGGCACTCACATTATCTCTGGCTCCGATGACATGACCATACGGATCTGGGATGTGCACACCGGTCGGATGGTGGGGGACCCACTTCAAGGCCATAGCGGTGCAGTAAACTCTGTTGCATACTCGCACGATGGTACCCACATCATCTCTGGCTCTAGTGACGCGACCATACGGATCTGGGATGCGGACACCAGCCAGATGGTGAGGGACCCACTTCAAGGCCATAGCGGTCCAGTAAACTCTGTTACATACTCACACGACGGCACACGAATCGTCTCGAGCTCTGATGACAAGACTCTACGGATCTGGGACGCACATACCGGCCAGATGATGGGCGAGCCGCTCCAGGGTCACACCGGTCGTGTATACTCGGTTGCATACTCGCGCAATGGCAACCACATCGTCTCTGGCTCTACAGACAATACATTACGGATCTGGGATGTGTCACCTTACCAGATTACGGACGGGGTATCTACTGCCCAAGGGAGACGCGTGAAAGCATCACAGCAAAGGTATGGTCCAATATATTCAAACCCAGTGCCGAGTAGCCAAGCGCTGAATCCCGCAATATCCGGCCATAGTACCACTAATCTACATGCTACTTGGGAAATGAACGAGCATGGATGGGCGCTTTCAGGCGATTCCAAGCTGCTCATATGGGTTCCGAGCGATGTACGAGTGGCCCTCATGCGCCCTAGAAACCTATTCGTTATTTCTCGCTCTGGTTCGTTGGCACTTGATTTCAGCAATGCTAAGCTTGGAAAAGAATGGGAGGAGTGTTATCGCTCCAATGAACTCTCTGCTCTTTGATTGTATGATCTCCCCTACGACATGTTGACTACCTTATGTTTGTCGTAGTTTCCCCCTTTGTCTTATCCTTGAAACTGTAGTATAAATTCAGACCTCCCTAAAAGCAACGATACATAACTAAAATTTCAAGCAGGAGTTTTCGTAGTCAAACTCGTTTCTCTTTAGAAATCCTGTATAGACACTGTGTTTGGAGCGCCAGCGGCCAGATTATCAACAAGCAATAATGATATATGGCAAACCTGCACTCGTGTGACTACACAGTTACAGACGCATTACTGACAGATCCACAACCAATATTGTCAAGGCTAATGGCTCTAGGCCGGGATTTACTTGCTCAGCCATACGGGCTCGATCCGCAGCTTTTATCAGTTAGTTGTATTTGATCACTCTGAAACCAGATAGACCCAAGTCGAGAGACGCACCCCCTCAGACACCAATTCCACTCTATACGCCGACTCTACACATCACTCAGCCCCAACATCTTTCCAAATTTCCCTAAATCTACATCCCCACTCCCTCCTTTCTCCAACGAGCGCAACACAACCTTGCCAAGCGCCTGAACCTGTCGCCTTTGCTGCTCCCCCCTCACTCTTTTTGACATCTCCAGTATCGTTCTGATCTCGCCTCGAACAGCGTCGTCTGTGCCTGTGATAATCGTATCTGAGTGAGGTCGGTATACCACGCTCTTAGCAGGGCCTGTACGAATCTGGACGAGTTCGAAGCCGCAGTGGTGGTGAGCGGCAATCAGGGGGGCGTTGACTGGTTGGTCGGTCTGTAATATGCGTGTACAAAATCAGTCTGAGTTGTATGCAAAATGAACAAGAGTGCTTACGCCAAAAGGCCAAAAGATCATCGGTACGACACGCACAACAGCCTCGATCGTCGAGTTCCATCCACCATGCGTGAGAAAGTAATGAACGGCCTGTCATCCAATCTGTTAGTGCTCCAATCGTACTCTCAACCTGGTTAAGTAGAGCGTACGGGATGCTCCAACACTTCGATTTGGTCCACCCACGCCGGAACAATCGCCTTTCCACCCTTGACCAGCCCCTCAATGTATTCATCGCTAAGCCCGCTAGCCTGAGCAGCCACAGACGACCGTGCGAAAACAAGTCGAAATCCCTGCGCAACGATTTCGTCGATTATAATCAACAAGTGGCCAATAGATTCACGCATAGGAAAAAATGCTGTTCCGAAAGCGATATAGATCACCGAGTGGGGTCCGCATTCGGTATATGCGTGATCTAAGAACTGAGAAACTTCGGACCCGGCGCGGCTCGACGCGTGAAATGGTGGGTCTACTGCTGGGCCGACCAAAAAGGGTGTTATGGGTTTCGAGAAAGCTCGGTGGCATGATTCGGCGGCGATAGGCTCCTACATGTGTGGGTGAGTGATATGTTTGGTTGAATGAGTGGTAGGCTTACCATTTCGCAGGTCGTACAGAACACTATGTGGTCTACATGTTGCATCATATTGTTCCAGCGAAGAACCAGTCGAGAGAAGTATGAGAGGAGAGAAGGTATAAACTGTGGTGCTTGTTCGTGCTCATAGTGCGCTGGGATTCCGGGTGTGCAGACAAGTCGATTAGTTAGGTTCTGCTCAAAATTAAACGCATTGTTCGCCAGATAGTTAGGTCGAAATACACACCTGATTGTATAGATCCTCCATCATTTTTTCATCTGCAAGCTCACCACCATCGCAGGCAGCTGCGATACTTTCAAGCAATCGTCCGCCGTGACCATGTTCTTCGTTTCCGATTCGGCTATGTTCCAAGTTCAGTACCGATCGTTCAACGGTTGGGCAGACATACCTGATCAAAGACGTGGCAGGGCCAAGCCACCAAGATACAATCGGCAAGCCATGAATGTCCTTGCTCGCAAGAGAGATTCCACCGGTAATGTGGTCTTCCACGATCCAAGTCGGAGGCGCAACCCAAAACCCGTTGATCTCAGAGTTGATCTTTGAAAGCTCGCTGGTAGCCCATATACGGAATTGTGTTTCCAGGTTAGAAATCAACACTAGCGGATCCCGTAGCATCAGCAAAAGGCGCACCGCGGTTTAGCGGGCACCTTTCAAATATGTCCAAAATTAGTGCTTCTAGCCGTCCAACTTTACGTTTTTGAATGAATCCAGAAGCCAGTCTCTAAAAGCTTTGCAGTTAGGAGTTGTGGTGCTAATTTCGACCAAATTAGAAACCACGGTCACTTTGTCACTGGTTTATTCGTTCTAGGACGGTTTAGTACAAAAAGTACAAAAATGAAAATAAGAGGATTACGGTTTCCGTCCCCAATGTTCAGACCTCATTCAATAGCCCAGCTCAATTCTGACCTCGTCGAGAGAGCAGAAAAAAATTCTGAAAGGAATTTTAGTGCGGGGAAGTGGCTGGCACTAAATCTGGCAGGTAGGGTGTGTCTGAGCCTGGGATACGGTGCGGGAGACCCTTGCGAAGCAGCTGAGGCCGGGCCGAGAGCCAAGCGCTTAGCTCGTGTGTAGATCGCTTATGTCAGATAGATCGCTGGTGAATCTTATCTTTATCGTATGCCTCTTATCTGCCAGTCGGTGTAATTAGAGTATCCCCGGCCGGCGTCGGCACATTTCCGGCTCGGCGTTCCCCGGCGCTTGTTGTAATTACACCGTGCCAGTATTTGGAGCGCATATATTGACAAAATCATATCATTTTAAATAATACTTTTGCTCTGTATTTCTGTCGCTCCCTCCTGTGGGTTTCCGAGAGCGCAATATGGGTAGTGTTAAAAGAGTGATTGTTATTCAGTAGAATAGGTAATGTAGTGTACATCGATGGTAGTCGGTAGGTATGGAACAGGCATCCTGGGCGCGATCGCGGCGTATGTCGGGCTACAGTTGGCTATATTGGCGTCAACGCATGTCCTCTGCGCAGCAAGTAGCACACAGGGACAGCTGTAAGAGAACTGGTTAGCATACGTACACACAGCATGTGGCTACGCTTACCGTACGTAGCGTGGATAGCAGCCAAGTTGGTGTCCTCGAGCGTCAGCGCAACCGACCGGTGGAAGCACAGGTTGGTCTTGAAGTCCTGAGCGATCTCACGGACGAGGCGCTGGAAGGGGAGCTTCTGGATGAGGAGCTTGGTCGACTTCTGGTAGCGACGAATCTCACGGAGAGCGATGCCTAACGGGGTGTGGGGTTAGCATGCGTTCAAGCACAACAAGCGTGACTTACCAGCGCAGACTTGGCAGACTTGCGCGCCTGCTTCGTGGCGAGCTGCTTGCGGAGCGCCTTGCCTCCTGTCAATTTCCGTCTGACCCACACAGAAGGCAGTTAGTAGCGTTAACTGAACAGCTTGAGAGGGAGGGCCGTACTGTACAACGAGCTGCTTGCGGGGTGCCTTGCCAATGAACTTGCGCGCGCAACCTGCAAAAAAGCAGATGGTAGCGTTAGTTACTTGGCAAAAAAAGGACGGGGCGTGCGCGTACCGGTTTGCCACCAGTGGACTTGCGAGCGGTCTGCCTGGTGCGGGTCCTGTTAGCGGTGGGTTAGGTGAGGTTACCTCATATCAGGAATGCGAGGCGGAGTCTCTCACCTGTGTAGGGTCTAGGGTGAGCCAATAGAGAGTGACGTGTAGTAGGTGTATCGATGGAGTGGTGTGGAGTAGGGTGAGTTTTCTGAACAGAATGGGGAGAGGGACAAGCTGCCGAACCAGCCAGCGTAGGTGCGTGTTCGAGTTTGCACGCGTTCGCGTTCGCGTTTCTGACAAATTTGTCAGTGCGTCTCGTCTGTTTTTTTCCACAGGATTCAACTCCGAGCCACTTACCTCGACGACTGCGCTTGCCAAAGCGTCAGCGGACGGAGAACGGGCCCGCGTGCGCGTACCGGGGGGGTTGCGAACTTGACGGTCGACGTGGCCTACAAACACGAGTCGGTCAGGTGATCCATCCTCTGTCCTGTGCACGTGACATACCTCTGAATTCGTGCAACGAAGTCCCCCGCCGCACGCGACTTCGCGTTATCCCTCCTTCTCTCTTAGAGGCAGCTTTCAAAGTACGCTGATTTATTAGATTTCTTCTTAATTTCTTTTTACTTTTCTTCACCAACTTATTCTCGTAATTCTATTTTGAACATGGATAATACTCGGTACGCGTCTCATTGTCCTTGGCGCGAATCTAATACTAACCGCGTCTCACAGTTATAATCAGCAGGTTTGTTGTCAAATATCTGGCCTGCTACAAACCGTTCACTTATGTTTTCTGTTTGCCAGTCTACTGGGTGGTCTTATAGTCCTGCCGGTCAAGATTCCTCTTACTCCACCATCGTGAGTTTCTTGCTTTCGGTTTTAGCTATCATATTTAACTGTCTAATACTTTGGGAAGCGTACACAAGGCGATAATACGTTTGATCAGCCCAATAGTGGGTCCAGTGTCTGGTCAGCGTCAAACTTCGTGCAAGGTTAGTGAAATTTCTATTCATTTATTCGTAGTTTGCACTTTATCTAAATAATATTTCTTCAGGTGACTACTACGCGTACGAGTCCGGCGCTTCGACACCAAACCAGCCCGTTGCTCAACCAGCTCATTACTCTCCTATTCAACACACGCCCACCCAACGCACGTCCTTGCATCCAAGCAAACAACAGGCATATCAGCATATCGGCCAACGCTCCCACTATACGCAACCGCTCCCCTTGGCCTCAGAGGGTCATATTGAACGCTCGCGTGCTCTTTTTCCGCCAGTCGCGCCGTATTCGGACAACTTGACTCCTCAGATTACGCCCCATAATCGTCGCGCCTCCCACCCTCTCAATCAATTTACTCCGCATCAAAACACACACACCACCCATAGCCTCGGGCATAGCGGTACCTCCATGGACACTGCGGCAAGTACTCAACGTCAGATGTCTGTGCCAGTCGCTTCCCAATTTGCAAATCTTGCCCTTTCCCATCTTAGCGACAACGAGCACACAGCCACACACCATGCACTCCCCTCTGCTCGTACTACACCCCACCATGTCGATTCTCACCCACGCGCCTCGCCACGGACTGCAAATCTCAAAGCCATCGACTCCGACTCTGATATGCCAGATGTCGCAGACATTCTGCGTATGGCGTCCGTGGTTGAACCACAGCAAAAAGACGGAGGTGGCAGTGCTACTCAGCCCTCCCAGCCAAAGCCAAGCAGCGTCGCCATTGCAAAACCGAGTGCGGCTTCAAAATCAGCTCAGAAAGGAAAGTCCAAAGAAAAGAAGAAAGAAGACAAAACAGCAACGTCCCACTGGAGTTTTGAGGAGTTCGAGAATCTTGTTCGACACATTGTCTCCTCAGACGCTTTGTTCACCTCCGCACGGCAGAAAGGTGCCGGTCTCTCCTTTTGGAACAAGGTAAGCGCTTCACTTACCACCAGTAACCACGACTAGTTATCTAAAATTTTACATAGATTTCAGACGAATTGTACAAGGGCGAAAAGAAGGGGGAGTCCGTGCGATCTCAGTGGAAGAAGGCTGAGAGTCTCTACGCTATTGTTCGGGCTTTCGAGTCGTTTACCGGTGGCGATGGAGATGGAGAATGGGTAGTGGACGACGACGATGACGAAGAGGCTGCGATTGAGAAGCTTAATAACCGTCTTGCCCATATTCGCCAGTGCAAGCCGAACATCGACCAGCATAATGATATCAAGGACGCCAAGATGTATAGGGATTGGACCCGGGGTGGCAATGATAGCTTATACCATGTCATGCATCAACAGTACGTTCTCAGTACGTCTCCGATACTAAAACTAACAATTATTATTCTCAGCTTCAAGGATCTCAAGACATTTGTACGCAAAGCTACTATGCGTAGCGGGAGTATATCCCCAGGATCTGATGGTGATGACGAGGTTACATCTAAATCCGACGCGAACGATGCGAGCTGCGACTCCAAGTCGAAGCCCAAACCTCAAGCGCGCAACACCGAGAAGCACACTCGCAGCAAGAATCTAGCAGACGCTGTGTCGACTTCGGCTGACAAGATTTTTGCTGCAAAGCAGGAATCGGCTAAGGTAAAGCAAGAGTCGATTAAAGCAAAGCAGGAGGACGCTCGGGCCAGACATGACCTTGCGACGCAGCGTTTGGAGCTTGACCGCGCTCATTTGGACCTTGCCAACAAGATTGCCCTCAAAACGCACCAACTGCAAGCGGAGAGCCAGAAGCGCAAGTGGTCAAACGACAAACGGATGGCCGCAATGCAGGAGGAAGAGGCCAAGCGCCGCCGAACAATGGAGGAGAAGGCGGTAGAGGAGAAACACATTCTCGAACGTGTGCAAACGTTGAACGACTTAATCTCCAAGACCAATAATCCCGACCTGATCGCGAAATATCAAGGTCAGATCGACAGAGCATTCGAGTCGCTCCCGTAACTGCAATACCCATCCTAGTGAGTTTGGCTTTACGTCTATTGTTTGGTTGGTTGGGCTAACACGTCCCAACTAGCCAATTCATCTCTTCGTAAATGGCAGTTTTTGTATATACCATCTCCTAAATCGAAAGACCATAAATTATACTCCCAATTCACGGGCAGTAGCCCAAAAATGCGAGACTGCCCGCAATTCCTCTCTCAACGCATTTCCCGCCCTCAGTAATCCCGCGTCAGTCTCATGACCATCCCAACCCCCTTCGCGCAATGGTTGCTGAATATCAATATGTCCAGGAAACCAATGGAGGATGGCTGGAAGTTCAGCGTCATCCTGAACGCTGTACTCATCTGGTGCATCCGTGTCGCTGTAATCGATGCACAGATTGTGCAGAGCAAGTAATGCCTCGACCGCCCGGTAGTTTGTTTTTATATTACGAGCAGTGCCCATAAGCCTGACGCCCGGGAACCGCATTTTCAGCATGCCAAATGCATGCTCAACAATAACGCGAGCCTTTGAAAAACGTGCGTTAAATTTTCGCTTCAGTTTCTTTTCTTCTGCTGTGCCAGTCCTAAAGTCCATTCTGCCATATGGTCAGCAGGTATACGGCGATGAGAAAAAACCTTAACCCGTGTAAGTTTAGCTTTCCCAAGAGATATGCTAGCTTACCTTTATCCACTAACATAATTTCGCCTTTTTTGATGAGTTCGCCTCGACACTGCCATATCCTCGACAAACGAAACGTAGTCTTGTCGGACTTACAACCCGCCCAGCCTCCTTCGTGCGCAATGAATCGCCTCCAAAAATCGACAACGCAAAATACATTCATCTAAAGAATTTGTAAGTACCAGGCTGCGCCCAAAACATCGTTCATCTAACCCCTAGAAAACCTTTATAGGTAAAAAAATCGTCCCCTTCACGAAGTGGTTTTGACTTCAACCCTAACAGTGAACCATCACCTACTCCAATAATACCAGGTATGCCCGATATTTCCTCCATTGCCTGGTCGATTTCACGCTTCCTCTCTTCGTTCGGCCACGCCACACACTCTAACCCAACCATCCGCAGAGCACGAGCCACCCTCTTGCAATACGAGAAAACCGTGCCAACGCCAAGCGACAGGTTCGCGTTTGCGTCGAATGCCGTAGACCCATGTCTACCGTAGCAATACAGAAAACACGCAAGCTGTACCGGTACGGGCCGCTGAGGTTTGTTCCCGCTAGACTGAAATATTGGATTTTCTTGCAGGAGCGTGGCGACACGCCAGAACGTACGTGAAGACACGCTAAAAAAAGTCAATATTGAGAACAAAATTAAACTGGAATTACTTGCCGGTATGTGTCTTCAAACCAGCGTCGTGGCCAATTCATTGACGTGTTAAACCAGTCCCGAGACTTGATGATTTGATTGTACGGTCCTCGCATGCCTGCCACTTCTTCTGCGAGGGCAAAGATCGCAAGAGCCATTAATTCGTCAGCAGCCTCGTCATCCTCGCTGTCCACATCATCCTTATCGTCCTCACTATCCTCGTCGAGCGCGTTTTCAATTTCTTCAAAATTGCGGTGATGGTTCCATATGGGCAGCATGTCAGGTTCGCGTAGCTCATCACCGTCATTGTCAAAGGACGGAAAAGGCTCGCTGTCCAGATCGTCGTACGGCTCAAAACCCTCAAAATCGCTGTCCTCAGGTCCATCGAGCTCCATCTCATCAGCATCATCGTACGGCTCAAAATCGGCAAACGAAGCTTCAGGATCCTGGATCAGAAAGCGACGGAGATCCGCAACTTGGAAAGTGGGAGCACGGGGGGCCTGGAGTGGAGTGGCCGGTGGAGGTGGGGGAGCCGGCGCCAGTGCATCCTCATCATCCGTGTCAGAACTGGAGTCAGAGTTGTCGAGCAAAATTTCTCCTGCTGTCAGGAGGTTTTGAATAAGTTTGACCTGTACTTTTTGCCAGGCTGGGGGCATGGTGAGTGAATTTTACAACGCAGAATACATGTGCTGGCTCGTATGCGTTAATAGTAGGGTTTCGGGCGCTTAAGTCTATACTCAGGTCACCTGACTGACTCGTGTTTGTAGGCCACGTCAACCGTCAAGTTCGTAACCCCCCTGGTACACGCACGCAGGCCCGTCTTCCGTCCGCCGACGCTTTGGTGAGCGCAGTCGCCGAGGTGAGTGACTTGGGACTAAATTCTGTGGAAAAGCCGAGACGCACTGACGAAACGCATCAGAAACCCGAACGCAAACGACGCAAACTCGAGTGCGCGAGGCAGGCTCACCTTACCCATTGCGAACAGGACCCGCACCAGTCAAACCGCTCGCAAGTTCACTGGTGGCAAGCCGGTACGCGTCGCGTCGCCTTATCATTTTTCTCCCAATAACTAACTCCTCCGTCGATCTTTTTTACAGGTTGGGCGCGAGTCCGTTGGTGGCAAGGCGCCCCGCAAGCAGCTCGCCGTACGGTACAGTCCTCCCTCCTGGACTGTTGAGTTAACACTACTAACTGCCTTTTTTCTAGGCCGGACGCAAATCGACCGGAGGCAAGGCGCCCCGCAAGCAGCTCGCCACAAAGCGAGCTCGCAAGTCGGCCAAGCCAGCGCTGGTAAGTTGCGCCCAATGTGTTTCTACGCGTGCTCACCTTGCGCTTCACTAGGTGTCGCGCTCCGTGAGATTCGTTGCTACCAAAGTCGACCGAGCTCCTCATCCGGAAGCTCCTCATCCAGTGTCTCGTCCGTGAAATTGCTCAGGACTTCAAGACCGACCTGCGCTACCACCGGCCGGTTGCGCTGACGCTGGAGCCGGCCCCCCTTCGAGGACACCAACTTGGCTGCCATCCACGCTATGCGCGGTAAATGTAGCCCGCCTGCTGTGTCTGCATATGCTAACTGGCTCTTTTACAGTTGTCTCTGCCCGCCGCTGTACTGTCAAATGGGCGAACGGCGCGTGTCGACGCCAGTATGGCCGATTGTACCTCGATATACACAGCGATCGCGCCCCGGATGTCTGTCCCATACCTACCAACCACTAACAATGTACTCTACGTTGTCTGTTCTACTGAATACCAGTCACTCTTTTAACACTACGCATACCGGGCTCCCAGGGACCTGTGGCGGAGAAACAAGAATATGGGCAAATTTTTATTAAAAATAATATGATTTTGTGAATATATGCGCCCTGGTTGGATTCCGGCGTGGTATAATCAAAATCGGCATATCTACAATCGGTGTAATACAACAAGCGCTGTAGAGCGCCGAGCCGGAAATGTGCCGACGCCGGTCGGGAGTGCTCAGATAACACCAACCGGCAGATAAAGGCCGGCGATAAAGATAGGACTCATCGGGAATATATATGACATAAACAATCTATGTATAAGCTAAGTACTCGGCTCCCGGCCCAGCCTCGGCTGTCTCACAAGGGTCTCCCGCACCGTATCCCAGGCTCAGACACACCCTGCCTGCCAGATTTAGCGTCGTCTGCTTCCCCGCACTAAAATTCCTTTCAGAATTTTTTTCTGCTCTCTCGACGAGGTCAGAATTGAGCTGGGCTAAGAGATTCGAGATCATTCGCGAGTGAAGGGAAGCGCCAGCCGCGATTTGAATCCGGGTCATTACCGACGCCATAGTGACCAGGGTCCACATTGATCGGGGTCAAGCATAGCCCGAGCAGACCCTGGCAAGCAATATGCGAACAACCTCCACCCACGGCTCCCCGGGCTGATTTAAATATATAGGTAGGGCGGAGCAAGTCATTCTAGGCGCATTGTCTGTGCTTTCAAACAACGTCATTTGGACCTAGCGGAGGGTCGCCGTGCTCGCACATGGGCAGAGACTCACTCCCCGAACAGCATCGCACCCAATTGCTTAAAGTGCTTAACAAAATATTGGGTGGTAGATCGCTAATTGACGCACTCGAGCGAACAAACTGGGAAGGATGTATTCCAACGATTGGGATATGGTGATCTTCGCCCGTGGTCGCATTCACTGTGTTATTTTACAATGATTGTCCTTTGTTTGCACGCAAAGCAACACCGTGGATAGCTACAACAAATCCACCCGGTACCCGACCAAATCTCTCAATCGCCCTATCTACAATCATATAGGTGCCTGTGAAGAGTATCTTAGATACGAGCTACTTGATGTTATGGGGTGAAAACAAGTCTTACCTACAACTTGCACCACAAGCCTCGCATGCCGAGAACTTCGAGTTAAGCGCCGTCGAACGCGCCTGCACCCGTCGTCGTATCGTGGGCGAATTAGTTCTAAAATCGAAGGAGACCAAAGCCATCCGCATGTTGCAGTGGCCACGAAGGTAAGTGAGTAGCAAGCGAGATGTCGGCCCTTTGTTTCGTGCGCTATCAGCGAGCGTAGCGTTGAGCGAAACGAGATCGATCTGTTGGACCTGGAGGTGGAAACGCCAGCGGGGAGAAGCATGATTTCGGAGGAAAACACGAAGCTAATCTCCACGGGGCTCGTCTTTCCCATTCTGATCTGCCCAGCCCTCGCCGCGTCCCTCACATGACATGCCAAAACGCAATCTTGCATACCAAGTCCCGCACACTGAGACTCTTGACACGTGTCAAGCCAGATGCGCTCGCGCTTGTCGCCGTGTCGCGCGCAATTTCGCTCCGGACGCTGGGAAGACCGAGTTGGGCGACGTCAAAGACGACGACAAACGTCCCAGTAAACACGCCACGGTCGCCGGCTTTGGCTCGTTCCACTTGTTTGGCGCGAATAATAAATTCGAGCGAGCGCGGTATCGAGCCAGTAGGGATATCCGACGCGTTTTCTTGAACCCGAAGCCGCTGCCAGTCCGTGAACCGAGAGACAGTTCCCAACCATCGCGATTTCCACAGAGAGGGTTCTGGCATAACGCTGGCTCGGTGCACTTGAACTGCTGCTCCACTTCGGGGGCGATCGCGCGGCACGCCTCGCATCTGAACACCACGTACAAGAGCTCGGGACGAACCTCGGATGTGCGAGTGACCGTTCCGGAGATGGCGGAGAGGCGTCCGACCGAAGCCATACGCATGTCGCGTAGAGAGTCAACAATGGCAAGCGAGTGGAATGCGAGGTGGAAGTCTTTGGTTTTGCGCGCGGTGTTGGCGAGCATCGCGGAAGGCGCGACGAGTTGGTTGTACTGGACTTGGAGCTGGGAGCCATCGGCGGGGAGTGGAGTAGCTTCAGTGGAGGAGCCGAGGTCGATACCCATGGGATTTTCGTAGATGTATTCGGGGGCTATTTCCTTGACGAGGGCGAAGAGCGCAAGACGAAGGTGTGGCAGGAACCTGTATTAGGGTCAGGATGCGTCAATTATTGTGGTGAGGATCGTACCGATAGTACTGTTGGTCAATGGCAGCGGTAATGATCGGATCGAACGCCATGAGGTGGTGGTGATTAATGTACAGTGTAGTGAGTTCATTTTCGACCATAGCTCGGACCTGAGCGACATAGAGGCGGTCTGGGGGCGCCTCGTCCCCTTCCGCCAGTTCGATCGTCTCGTCATACCTAGTACTATTAGCCCCGATAGTCTAGAGAACAAAACATAATAATACAACTCACTCTGTTAGAAACTGGTAGAACCTTTCTCGAAGGCGGTCCGCAGTGGGGTCTGTTACGACAGGAATGTTTCCCTCGAACGCGTTGCGCGCTCTCCTCGTCCTGCGTGGTGCATGTTCTGCTGGTTCTTCATCGTCAATCCGCCCGTTGTGAGCATGTCTGTGGATGTCGTCTGCAGCAGGAGTGACAGCTAAACTAGGAGGAAGTGCCGGAGAGGATGCCTCAGATAGATCCATGGTCGTGAACAGTTTACAGAGGCGTGTCTGTCACATGATTCGCGCGTAGTCATTTTAGGCGCTTATTGAGGGATTTACTGTAAGCGCGTTGGATGAATCTCACACTACACATTATACACTTGGGTCTGTTGAGTTATAGAAAAATTCATTATTCCACAAAGTAATGGTGAACCCAAAACATGTAATACACATTATCCCAGGACCATCTACTGTTCCCTTCCCTAAGACTAACTAAAGCGGCCCGTAGGTATGAAAGAATTTCTCGCGTAAATCCCTTGATCATCGTCGCACCATACGAAGTTGAGTTTTTCCCTTTGTGTCGGGTCAGAAACGAGGGGAAATCTGGATTTTTACATCTGCGAGAGCGGATGCACCTCCAGAATCGTATCATCCTCGAATCCTAAGTCCATAGCCAACAGCCGGCCTGAGTCGTAACATACGAAATACCTCTACTCGCACAAGAAGAACCCTTTGTAGTCACAATTTGGTGGGTTAAACGTCCGGGTACTGCGACCACTGTTTCGAGCGGGGTAAGTGGAAACTGAACGAAGAACCTACATGCCGCTATCTCGAGATGGTTCCCTAAGTGATCATACCCCTTTCTCCCGTGATACTCGTACGCCAAATACCAATCGCCTATCTAGGTGTCTCGATCTGCCGCGCGACCTAACATACCAACGTTCTGTACTGGATTTGATACAAGCTGAACTGTCCAGTGAACACACTTCATGTGGCGCACCAGGTCGAAGCAAGTATACGCACCAATAGTCGCCTATTTCCGTCCGATAGTTTATGTATTAGTAGCCGGGGGGAACGAATTTCTATACACTTACAGTTTCTGTCACTCCAAATCACATTCTCCCTGCTCTGATTGACGAGGGATGACCTGAGGCCGAGTCTCCGTAGGTATGACACAGTCGATAAATTTGATTGCGACAAACAGTGATGTAGGCAAGCCGAGATGTTGAAGCGTCGAAGGTGTAGCAAATGAAAGGCAGAGGAAGGAATGACAACGATGTTAGAGAGAAACTTTGGCTGCGCAGACTCGGGTTCTCGTCCAAAGTTACCTTGGCAGCCGCAGTTCCACCTATCCCGGGCTCGCCACTCCATGTTGAGACGCACGAGTTTGATGGACAGAGGAGAGAGAGAGAATCAGTCGCGGCAATAGCGTTGTCTCAGGTTTAGCCCGCTACTGTCTAGTAGATTTGATATCCTGGATATTTTTAGCAGCGCAAAGTCTTTCGAGTTCGTAGCGCAGCTCCGGAGTGGACGCGATCACAGAGTCAAATAAGGTTTGCATCCGGTCCGTTCCGGGTCGCAAATGGAAGGTGGCTGTGCCTCTCCAGCATACAAACACCTCCGGTCAGTCGTTTGCGACCTCCGCTCCTATGAATATATCCAATATGGCAGGGTGACATGATTTTCGACCTCGTTCCTGGCCTCTGAGAAAGTGAAATGCTGAGGGGCTTTGGCGGTGTGATCCTCACATGTTTACTACTCGTACATGTGAGAGGTTGTATATGTGCGCGACGTCCTAACCCGGGAAATCACAAGACGGTAGAATAGCCGAGGAAACTGCTATGATGTGCTAGGCCTCGTGAGCGCACCGATTCATGAGTAACCAACCATCACTGCGCGATTACTGGCTACAGAATCATGGACGAATACAAATATTGTCCTTGAAGTCTACTCTCACACACATGGTCTCAGCCTAGTCGCTCTATTTGCCGACGCGTTCTTATCATCTTCGTCCAACGACGGCACATCTATCGAATCCTAACGTTTTGTGGTTAAGCGTCCACCCTCCCCACGCCTTTCATGGGTGGTGCACCATTGCTGAGAGTCCGCGCAGTATGGTGATCAAGGATTAGTTTACTCAATTCAGACACTTCTAGAGATTAAGCGAAAAAATAGAAGAGGTAAGCGCAGTGTGTGTCTAGTTATACACAATCACATACCTTTGACACAGCCTCACGCGAGCTGTTCGCGCCCAATGGAGTCGGTTTCGAGACTCGAGGTCTGGGCAGACCTTAGAAGTCGGGGAGAATACACTTCAGTCCACTTTTGAGTCCCTTTTACAACGCATTGGTGGTTCCTATTGTTAGATATCGCGCGACCAGTCTTTCATTTCGCTATTCTTATGTACAAACATAACAGAACCCAGAGTGAGGCAAGAGTCCTCAAGTGACGTATGGGAAGCGCAAGCAGAACTACATATCATCAGGCAACAGATCCACAACTAGAAGCAGCGGCGCCTTGTACGAATCATGGGGTGTATACTGATGCCCAGTCGGAACCATGCACAAATCTCGAGGAGTCAATCCATACATGCCCGGGCACATCTCGAGATATTACAAGGAGTGAGTCGTCCGCACGCTGTCGACGATATCCTTCCGGAAGCCATATGAGAAGTGCTCCTGTGTCTTTGTCGCGTACCCATCCGTCGCTGGAAAGACTGTTGGACATACGTGAAGTGTTGGGCGGTAGGTTGGTGGAGTGCGTGGGCGCTACGTCCCACACTCGCACTGTGTTGTCATATGAGCCAGAGACGATGCGGCGTCCGTCGGGAGAGAACCCAACCGACGTGACATAGTATGAATGTCCGACCAGGGGATCGCCAACCGCAGCGCCGGTGTCTGCGTTCCATACTCGTACCGTCTTGTCTGACGAGCCAGAGACGATGCGGCGTCCGTCACAAGAGAACGCAACCGACCGCACCCGGGCTGAATGGCCAACAAAAGGTTCACCAACCATTTTGCCGGTGCCTACGTCCCATACTCGTACTGTCCGATCATCCGAACCGGACACCAGGCGGCGACCGTCGAAAGAGAACCCAACCGAGTTGACACCACGTGAATGCCCAACCAAAGGATCGCCAACTGGTGCGGCAGTTTCTACATCCCAAACTCGCACTGTCTTGTCGTCCGAGCCTGAGGCAATGAGGCTTCCGTCTGGAGAGAATGCAACCGACTGGATAGTCTCTGAATGTCCGACCAGAGGGTCACCAAGCGCCGTGCCGGTTTCTACATCCCACATTCGCACCGTCTTGTCTGACGAGCCAGAGACAATGCGGCGTCCGTCGGGAGAGAACCCAATCGAAAAGACAGGACCTGAATGTCCGACCAGCGGATCGCCTAGCGCCTCGCCGGTGCCTGCGTCCCACACTCGCACTGTGCCATCATTCGAGCCAGAGACAATGCGGCGACCGTCGGGAGAGAATCCAACCGACCTGACATAGCCTGAGTGTCCGACCAGAGGATCGCCAAGCGCCGCGCCGGTGTCTGCGTCCCACACTCGCACCGTCTTGTCATTCGAGCCAGAGACGATGCGGCGTCCGTCGGGAGAGAACCCGACCGACATGACCCAGTCTGAATGTCCGACCACAGGATCATCAAGCGCAGTGATGGCGTCTGCGTCCCACACTCGCACCGTGTTGTCGTCCGAGCCTGATATGATGCGGCGTCCGTCAGGAGAGAACGCAACCGACCACACGCGCTCTGAATGTCCGACCAGGAGATTGTCAAGCGGTTTGCTGGTGTTTGTGTCCCACACCCGCATTGTTCTGTCATCCGAGCCGGAGACGATGCGGCGTCCGTCGGGGGAGAATGCGACCGAGTTGATGCCACCTGAATGTCCGACCAAAGGGTTGCCAAATGCAGTGCCAGTGTCCGAATCCCACAGACGGACAGTTTTGTCATCCGCGCCAGAGACAACCCGCCGACCGTCGGGGGAGAACTCAACTGACCAGACGGAAGCTGAATGTCCGATCAAAGGACTCCCCAGCGCTGTGCCTGTTTCTACGTCCCACAATATTACCGTGTTGTCCTGTGAGCCAGAGACGATGCGACGCCCATCAGAGGAGAGTGCAATCGATAGGACACAGTCTGAATGTCCAACAAGGGGATCACCCAGCGTCGTGCTAGTGTCCAAGTCCCACAGTCGCACCGTTTTGTCATTCGAACCAGAGACGATGCGGCGCCCGTCGAAAAAGAATGCAACAGACCAAACTCGGGCCGAGTGTCCAACTAGGGGAATCCCAAGCGAACTACCGGTATCTACATCCCACACCCGCACCGTGTTGTCGTCAGAGCCAGAGGCGATGAGGCGACCATCCGGGGAGAAAGCAACTGAATTAACTATAGCTGAGTGTCCGATTAGAGGTTTGCCGAGTGCTACGCCAGTGTCTGCGTCCCATACTCGCACCATGTGATCGTCTGAGCCAGAGACAATGCGCCGACCATCTTTCGAGATTGCTATTGCTCTAACGCTTCCAGGATGCGATATGCACCGCAACCAGGGCGACCAGTTCTCTTCTGCACCCTTTGTGATAGCCAGCGTGTTACGAAAGGTTGCTCGAAGTTGTCGTGCAAATGCTGTGCGCGTAGGGCAAAACGCCAATGCGGAAACATACAGATGTGGGGTGCTTTCCGCTATCGGATCGTAGAATGCCAGGATGAACCGGTATGTGGCTCTTGCACATTCCTGTATCTCGTCTAACACCTAGTGTAATATGGAATATTAGGATACATCATGGATGGTTTGGTCATTTCACCTCGTTGACTTACCTGGCACCACTTCAATAGTTCCATAGTGCTAAACATCGCTACGTCAAGCTTCCCCAACAGACTCAATGCTTCTATCCAATATATTACTGTAGGTCGAAGTAGAAATATTCTCAGCACAGCTACGACTTCCTCTCGTTTAGACTGTGCCAAGTGGCTGGTCCAGAACTGGCAGCTATAGCGCAGGTGTTGGCTGATCGCACAGTTAACCCGGATGTTGAGTTCTGGGACCTGACTGTTGGGTATATGCGACGTTTCCAGTCCACATATGTTGAACTTCAGCCCATGAATCATCGTCTGCAGGCAGCAACGTGCAAATTCTGTATTGCGCTGCTCTAGGTCTACGTAGTACTGTCCAGAGCGAACCGAGGATGTGATGTAGTCTGTGAATGAGTGGTGATATACCCGCACAACCCCGCCTTGTGTGTCGTCTGTGTATAGCACTGAGCCAAGTCTATTGACCACCGATTGTAGAACGCTCCTCTTGAAGTCTTTACCAAGCAGATCGCTCAGACTGGCTACCGATAACGGTGTCCGAGTCGAGCAGACGATGATAGCCCCAAGATACTGTCGCACATGTTGCGCATCTCTCTCGCTACCCGATCCCAGACTACTTGTTATTGCAGTGGTGTATAGAACATCCAGCGGGCTTGACGATTCATCCAAACCCTCTCCGGCGACAACCAGGTCAAACAAGGATGCAGGGTCATCATCGTTTAGTATCAGCTCGCACGCCGTCTTGGCCCATATGAATAACCCATCGGCTTGTTTGGTTAACACATGTGTAGCGTCAAGAGGGAGATCACTCGACTTGGAATTAGCAAACATGCGGTGCTGGATGAATGATTCAATATCGCCAGAGGCATTGAAGTCGTACATGTTTTGTCTAGAAACACCAGATATCGCACGGTCGTCGAAGAACGATTGGATGTCCGGATTTGGCCGACTTGTGACGACAATCTTCAACCACGAAGCTAGCTGCGACGTCTGATGGAGGTATGCAAGCAGCTGCCGGCGACTATCCTTGTCGCCACATTCGTCCAGTGCATCAATGATCACAACCAGGTTTGCAAGGGGAGTCGCGGGAAATGTCTCCAGTGGAGCTTTGATCAGGTTGTCGTACTGCATTTGAATAGGGGACTTGCAAAGTAGAGAGTCTTCCTGAATCGCCTCTGCGACAAGTTTAGCATATCCCGAGTGGAGCAACGCGAGGCCATGGACAATCGTCGTGAGGACCTGCTGAGGGTCGCGGCGCTCCGAGCTGTCCCGCTTGCAAAAGAACCCAGCTGCGAGGAGCTTCCTGCCGTCGAGCTCTTGGCAAACAGACGTTGCGATCGAGCTCTTTCCAAGACCTGCCTGACCGTGTACCCAGAGTAGACCCTCAGACGTATCCCGCCGTTCAGACCAATCAACGATCTGTTTGATGATATCAGCACGAGTTCCCGACAAGCAGGCGCGTGTAGAGTCGTATCGGGCAGAACCGGGGGGGTTCAGCTGGTCGATCGATATACGTTGAGCTATGTGATAGTCACCTCAAGGTGAGATATAGGTGAACTCGAAACAACAACACTTACCGTTTGTAAGCAAGACCTTCTGAACTGCGACCACTGTCTCATGAGTTGCCTCCACCGTCTCGAGGGTCTGAACGTCTACGCCTCGATCAAACTCCTCTTTGACATTGCAAAACATATCCAGTAGATCCTGGACTTGATCCTGAGCCTTTGACCCTACGACGGCGCGCAAGCCTTTTACTACGAATAGTGTGGATCAGTTTGACTCTTACATAACATATAGCAGAGCTCACCAGGTCCTCCGTCAGACTTGTACTCGACCACAAATATCGATGCGTCTTCGATCAGGTTCATCATCGACATCACGGTGCGCCGCAGCTGAGGCGACTTTGCTGCTTTATCGACTTGATCAACAAACGGAAGCATCGCAGCCAATCCAACCACCAGTTTCTCCACACTTTCGTCGCACTCCTCCTGCTTTTCGAGTGTCTGCAGCATGAAGAAAAATGGATCAGGCGGGTAAACCAGATAAAACAAGGGAATAGCTGCTCACATTCCATGCGATCGTACATATACCAAACGCTATCTTTGCTGCAGGGTGGAGCTAGTAGAAACGCGTGTGGTTCAGATATTCTTCTCAGATGTATCACCAAATGTGCGCACCTCGGATACGGCCTGTCCAAAGTCAAAGATAACCTTGAGCGCGTCTCGAGCCGGCCCAAGCCTTCCCAACAGCCTCCTCTGTTTGTCTTTTGTCTGAGCTTCGGCAAGCGCAGTGGCAGTGGCTTGTTTAGCCTGAGAAAAGATAAGTGAGCTCGACTCTAATGCTCTTCATCGACCTAACTTACAGCGTCCGGAGTAGGGAACCGCAATACGACCCTGAATTGCTGGGTATCGACCTCTATATCAGATGGCTGAGATTAGCGCCATGCTACGTAGAAATCACAAAGAGAGAAAACAAGAATCGCATCCTCACCGAAGCTGGTCTCGGACTGGTTGCCAATCGTCGCGACAGGATATTCCAAGGTTCCAGCCCGTTTAGTGTTGAGAAAGTGCTTCTCGTACACTCGAAGCTCCACGTGAGAGCCCGAGTGAACATCGCTACAAGCCATAGAGCAAAAGTTAGCACAATAATTTCCTTATATATCGCAAGGTATCGAACCAAGGTATCATCATGTTCCAGTGCAACGGCACGCCTTGCTTGATAGGCGGGAGTCGGTGAGCCACTTCACCATCGACCAGGATCTTCAAGCTAATATCGTAGTTCGAGGTCGATGGTTCGAGTTTGATACCTAAACGAGCGGGGTCAAGGGTGACACATGATGACTTTCGATCCGATACGAACTGGTGATACGATGGCGGAATGTGTCTCGGTGTCCTCCTGGAGTATGGGACGCCATGCTGAGTGATGTTGAGCGTTGGGAATACGAGTATAAGGTGGTGGTTGCAGTTCGGTCAACCGATAGAACCCTCGGACGACCTTGAGAACCTTTATGGAGATCAGCGGTGGTGGCAGGTAACAGCGAGGCACAGGCGTGGTCGGTTTGAAATGTACAGTAGGCCGCAAATGAAATGCAACACGTGACCCCTGAACACTAAAAACGCAGCGACTCGCTATATAGCGGGCTTAGCATCTGGCTCTGATAACAATA
>MU132237.1:73927-85094 GCA_015039395.1 Ceratobasidium sp. AG-I
GAACAGTTTACAGAGGCGTGTCTGTCACATGATTCGCGCGTAGTCATTTTAGGCGCTTATTGAAGGATTTTCTGTAAGCGCGTTGGATGAATCTCACACTACACATTATACACTTGGGTCTGTTGAGTTGTAGAAGAATTCAATATCCCACAAAGCAATGGTGAACTCAAAACATTTAATACAGATTATCCTAGGACCATCTACTGTTCCCTTCCCTAAGACTAACTAAAGCGGCCCATGGCCTATGAAAGAATTTGTCGCGTAAATCCCTCGGGCATCGTCGCACCATACGAAGTTGAGTTTTTCTCTCTCTGTCGGGTCAGAAACGAGGGGAAATATGGATTTTTACATCTGCGAGAACGGACGCACCTCCAGAATCGTATCATCCTCGAATCCTTTTTTTTATTTTTATTTTTATTTTAATCCGTAATGTTATGTTGTCTATGCAACCCGTGGGCTATGTAAGACAATAGTCGCGCGCGCGCTCAGGCTGCTACAAGAAGTATCGAGAACCCCTTCCGCACCTCTGTCGGCCTCCTCTCCGCACCCTCCAGCAAGTCCCGGTCAATGCCCGAGCGGACGAGCTCCCAGCCCCCCACGCCGTCCGGCTACCAAGCCGTTTTAGAGACCCAGGACACCCCTCACGCGCAGTGTGGTTCCTTCCCCTCCCATTCAGATTGTCCATCGGTCAGCGCCACGCGGCGGTCTATGAGTCGTGTGTCGTTTTTCACTGTATTTGTGCGTTATCATGTATATCTATTCCGTGTCATTTGTACTCTCACCGTTTTCCACTGTTCTCCTGTTCTGCCTCAGATATCCTGTCCCTTTCAGGTACTCCATAAACCCTTGAGTCGCAGGTCCCGGGTTGAGTAGCGCCCTAAACGAGCGTGACGCTGCCCCGAGTGTCCGGTCTCTCTTCGCCCTCTCCTCAACAAATGCTTCGCATCCCATCATCAAGTGTATTGGGGTCTGCGCTTCCAGTCCACAGTGAGGGCAATCTGGCGAGTCGATCCTTTTGAAGCGATAGAGGTAGCTGGCTACGGGGAAGTGTCCCATCCGTAGTTGAACGAGTGCAGCAAACTGTTGTCTGGGTAGGTCGAGCTCCGTCGCCGCTTTGAAGAACGCCATTGAGGGGTAGCCTGGGTCCAAAGCCTCCATCCACTCTCTCCTCGGAGAGTCCCTGAGTTCCTCCTTCCATCTCGTCCCCATCCTCTCTCTAAAAATCCTCCTCGCGGCCGTTGGGTTTGTTGGTATCCGTCCTCTAAGGTGCGTCGGCAAGTCCTGTTCCCTACTGCTCCCGTTCTCCCCTGCATCCCTCGCCGCCTCGTCCGCCTTCTCATTCCCTTCCACCCCTTCGTGACCCGGTATCCACCTTGTGTCAATCCTAATCTCCACGTGTTCGTCGTATACCCTGTTCAACAGCGTGTTCAAGTCAGTAAACATGTATCGCAATAGTTTTGCCTTGCCCGATTGTAGTGTCTTCAGGACCGCTTGGTTGTCAATAAATATTGCTGCCTCGTCCACCATTCGCTCTGACGCCAGTAAATGCAGTCCCAGCTGCAATCCCACTACTTCTGCCTCGTACACCTCATGCTCCCTGTCCGACCCTAGTAGATCCTCGAATCCTAAGTCCATAGCCAACAGCCGGCCTGAGTCGTAACATACGAAATACCTCTACTCGCACAAGAAGAACCCTTTGTAGTCAAAATTTGGTGGGTTAAATGTCCGGGTACTGCGACCACTGTTTCGAGCGGGGTAAGTGGAAACTGAACGAAGAACCTACATGCCGCTATCTCGAGATGGTTCCCTGAGTGGTCATATCTCTTCCTTCCGTGGTACTCGTACGCCAAATACCAATCGCCTATCTAGGTGTCTCGATCTGCCGCGCGACCTGGCACGCTAACGTTCTGTACTGGACTCGATACAATCTGAACTGTCCAGTGAACACACTTCATGTGGCGCACCAGGTCGAAGCAAGTACACGCACCAATAGCCGCCTATTTCCGTCCGATAGTTTATGTATTAGTAGTCAGGGGGGAACGAATTTCTATACACTTACAGTTTCTGTCACTCCAAATCACATTCTCCCTGCTCTGATTGACGAGGGATGACCTCAGGCCGAGTCTCCGTAGGTATGACACAGTCGATAAATTTAATTGCGACGAACACTGATGTAGGCTAGCCGAGATGTTGAAGCATCGAAGGTGTAGCAAGATGAAAGGCAGAGGAAGGAATGACAACGATGTTAGAGGGAAACTTTGGCTGCGCAGACTCGGGTTCTCGTCCAAAGTTACCTTGGCAGCCGCAGTTCCACCTATCCCGGGCTCGCCACTCCATGTTGAGACGCACGAGTTTGATGGACAGAGGAGAGAGAGAGAATCAGTCGCGGCAATAGCGTTGTCTCAGGTTTAGCCCGCTACTGTCTAGTAGATTTGATATCCTGGATATTTTTAGCAGCGCAAAGTCTTTCGAGTTCGTAGCGCAGCTCCGGAGTGGACGCGATCACAGAGTCAAATAAGGTTTGCATCCGGTCCGTTCCGAGTCCCAAATGGAAAGTGGCTGTGCCTCTCCAGCATATAAACACCTCCGGTCAGTGGTTTGCGACCTCCGCTCCTATGAAAATATCCAATATGGCAGGTTGACATGAGTTTCAACCTCGTTCCTGGCTTCTGTGAAGTCAAATGCTAAGGGGCTCCGGCGGTGTGATCCCCACTTGCTTGTACATGTGAGAGAGTTGTGTATGTGCACGACGTCTTAACCCAGGAAATCACAAGACGGCAGAAAAGCCGAGGAAGCTGCTATGATGTCCTATGCCTCGTGAGCGCGCCGATCCGTGAGTAACCAACCATCACTGCGCGATTACTGGCTACAGAATCATGGACGAATACAAATATCGTCCTTGAAGTCTACTCTCACATACATGATCCCAACCTAGTTGCTCAATTTGTCAACCTGTTTTTATCATCTACGCCCAACGACGGCACATATATCGAATTCTAACCTTTTGTGGTTGAGCGTCCACCCTCCCCGTGCCTTTCATGCGTGGTGCACCATTGCTGAGAGGCCGCGCAGTATGGTGAGCAAGGATTAGTTTACTCAACTCAGACGTTTCGGGAGATTAAGCGAAGAAAGAGAAGATGTGAGCACAAAGTTTGTCTAGTTATACAAGATTACACACCATTGGCAAAACCTCATGCGAGCTGTTCAAGCCCAATGGAGTCAGCTTCGAGGCTCGAAGTATGGGCAGACCTTAGAAGTAGGGGGAAATACACTTCAGTTCACCTTTGAGTGCCTTTTGCAATGCCTTGGTGGTTTCTATTGTCAGATATCACGTGGCTAGTCTTTCATTTCGGTAGTCAGATGTACAAACATAACAGAACACAGACTAAAGCAAGAGTCCTCAAGTTACGCATGGGAAGAGCAAGCAGAAATACATGGCATCAGGCAAAAAATCCACAACTAGAAGCAGCGGCGCCTTGCACAGATCATGGGGTGTATACTGATGCCCAGTCGGAACCATGCACAAATCGCGAGGAGTCAGTCTCCACTAGCCTAGGCACGCCCTCCGAAGAGATTGCAAAAAGTGAATCGTCCACTTCTTGTCGACGGTATCCTTCCGGAAGCCATATGAGAAGTGCGTCCGTATCTTTGTCGCGTACCCATCCATCGCTGGAAAGCCTGTCGGACATACGTGAAGTGTTGGGTGGTAGGTTGGTGGAGTGCGTAGGCGATGCGTCCCACACTCGCACTGTTTTGTCATACGAGCCAGAGACGATGCGGCGTCCGTCGGGAGAGAACCCGACCGACCTGACAAAGTCTGAATGTCCGACCACAGGATTATCAAGCGTGGTGCTGGCGTCTGCGTCCCACACTCGCACCGTCTTGTCATCCGAGCCTGATATGATGCGGCGTCCATCAGGAGAGAACGCAACGGACCGCACGCGCTCTGAATGTCCGACCAGGAGATTGTCAAGAGGTTTGCCGGTGTCTGCGTCCCATACCCGCACTGTTCTGTCATCCGAGCCGGAGACGATGAGGCGTCCGTCGGGAGAGAATCCGACCGAGTTGATGCCACCTGAATGCACTGTGGGAAGTCAATGGACGTCAGCGAGGTCCCACAAGTCCAGAAGTCCAAAAATGATCAACCGAGTCCCATCCCAATATAGACTAGTGCTGTAATTATTGGAAATAAACCTCAAAATGCGAACTGTCCAGTAGATTTGTTTCCCTTGTGTTCCAAAGTGTCTAAATGCTGAAAACTTCATACGTATCAGATCGGCCTCACTCCCTCCTGCATCATGCGTGGGGCAACATCATGCTGGAGGCTCATGCAGCTGGCTGCAGCCGTGGTCGAAGGGAGTTCATCACTGCTAACCTGTGCCTGGTGAGCAATTGGAAATGATTTATAATGCGACTAGTGCCTAACGGACGTCCTAGAAGTACATTCTTGATAGATTCCAAGTCCAAAAATGACCGATCAGGTCCCCATCCATGCCAGATATATGCCAGATATGGACGTGTTTGAAGTCCGTGATGGACTAGTCTAAGGTCCGAGTCAGGACTTGACAGGCGTCCATGATCGGGACGTCGAGAAGTCCGCCCACTACTCATAGTGATGTCCGACCATGTGATCGCCAACCGCAGCGCCGGTGTCTGCGTCCCACACTCGCACCGTCCTGTCATTCGAGCCAGACACGATGCGATGTCCGTCACGAGAGAACGCAACCGACCGCACGGGCTCTGAATGGCCAACACAAGGTTCACCAACCATTTTGGCGGTGCCTACATCCCAAATTCGCACCGAGTGGTCATCCGAGCCAGAGACAATTTGTCGTCCGTTGGGAGAGAATTCAACCGATTTGACGCCACCTGAATGTCCGACCAGGGCATCACCCAGCGCCGCACCCGTGTCTACGTCCCACAATCGGATCATGTCACCTGCGCCCGAGACGATACGCCGTCCGTCGGGAGAAAACCCGACCGACATTACCCAGCCCGAATGTCCGACTAGGGGATTGCCTAGCGCCGCACCAGTGTCTGCGTCCCACAGTCGCACCGTGCCGTCATCCGAGCCAGAGACGATCCGGCGTCCGTCGGGAGAGCACCCGACCGACCTGACCCAGTCTGAATGCCCAACCAGCGGGTTGCCGAGTGCTGCGCCTGTATTTGCATCCCAGATTCGCACAGCATAGTCTGACGAGCCAGACACGATACGTCGACCATCCTGAGAGATTGAAATCGCGGTTATACCTTTAGGGTGCGAGATGCATCGCAACCAGGGTGACCACGTCTGTTCTGCGCCACTGGTGATCTCCAGCGTGTTCTGAAAGGTGAGTCGAAGTCGTTGTGCAAACGCTGTGCGTGTAGGACAGAATGCCAGCGCAGATACATACAGGTGCGGAGTGCTTTCCGATATCGGATCATAGAACGCCAGTATGAATCGGTAGGTGTCTCTTGCGCATTTCTCTATCTGCTCCAAACCCTGAGAGAGTACAAAGAATTAGCAGACAGCATCAATGACTCTACAAATTAGCCGCGTTTGACTTACCTGGAACCGCTGCGATAACTCAAGGGCACTGGACATTGCCACGTCGAGTCTTCCTAGCAAGCTGAGCACTTCGATCCAGTACAGCACCGTTGGCTGAAGCACGAATTCCCTGATCATATCTACAAGCTCCTCACTATTGGATTCCGTCAAGTGGCCAGCCCAGTACAAACAACTATAGCGCAGGTGGAGGCTGATCGAATCGACCCGCCTACTCATGCCGGAAACCTGGCTGTTGAGTATATGCGATGTTTCCAGTCCGCAGATGTTGAACCTCAGCCCGTGTAGCATCGTCTGTAAGCAAGAGCCTGCGAAAATAGCGTTCTGATGTTCTACGTCTACGCGGAATTTCAGGGGAGCGGAAGAGATCATGTAATTGGTGAACGAGTGATGGTAAACACGTACGACCCCGCCTTGCGCGTGATCTATGTAAAGCACTGAGCCAAGACTTTCCACCACGGACTGCAGCGCGTTAATATCAGCCCGTTTACCGAGCAGGTCGCATAGGGAAGCTACAGACAGGGGGGACCGAGTCGAGCAGACGATGATAACCCCAAGATACTCCTTGACACACTGCGCGTCGTCTGTGCCACCATCTCCTAGACTTGTTTCGATTGCGGTGGTGTACAGAGCGTCGAGCGGGCTGGAGGCTTGGCCCAGACCTGGTCCTCCGATGATTAGATCGAAGCGTGACATTGGTTTGTGACTGTTCAGAACAAAGTCGCACGCAGTCTTAGCCCATATGAACAACCCGTTCGCGTGTTGTGTTAATAGATCGGTAGCATCAGCAGGGAGCTGTTTTGCCCTGTGACTCCTAGCCAACCGATGATGAATGAACCGCTTAATATCGCCAGATACTTCGTATTCGTGCACATCCCGCTTAGAAACACCGACAGTCGCCTTGTCATCGAAAAACGACCGGATGTCCAGATCTGGCCGACTGGTGACAACAACCCTTAGCCAGGGAACAAGCTGCGACATCAGATGCAGGTATGCAAGCAACTGGCGTCGATCTTCGTTGGTTCCGCATTCGTCCAGCGCGTCGACGACCACAACCAGATTGGCGGCGAGAGTCGCTTGGGATGATGCCTCTAACGGAGCTTTGACAAGGCTGTCGTACTGCATCTGGATAGGAGAGTTGCATATTTGAGAATCTCGCTGAATCACGTCCGCAACGGATCGAGCGTATCCCGAGTGTCGAGAAGCCAGACCATACACAATCGACGCCAGAACTCGCCGAGGATCACGACGTTCCGAGCTGTCGCGCTTGCAAAAGAACCCGGCTGCGAGGATATCTCTTTTCGCAAGGTCCTGGCAGACAGACGTTGCGATCGAGCTTTTCCCGAGACCAGCCTGGCCATGCACCCACAGTAGGCCTTCAGATCCATCGAGTCGCTGGGACCAGTCCACAATCTCCTTGATGATATCGGTACGCGTCTCCGGAAGACAGGCACGTGCAGAATCGTAACGCGCAGATCCAGCGGGGTTCAGTTCTTTCAGCAAGGCACGCTGAGCTATTGAAATCGGTCAAAAATAAGGTATGCGAGGATTGGCAAGGGCGAGGTTTACCGTTCGTAAGCAAGGCATCTTGAACCGCCCCCACCGTTTCAAAGACCTGAACACCTACACCTCGATCGAACTCCTGCTTGAGATCCTGAAACCTGTCAAGCAGATCCTGCACTTGGCCCTGAGCCTTGGAGCCTACGACGGCGCGAAGATTCTGGACTATGGGCCATGTGGGTTGATCTCTATCCTATCCTTGAGACCTATATAAGTGCGCACCTGGTTCCCCCTCAGACTTATACTCGACCACGAACCTCGCTGCGTCCTCGATCAGGTTCATCATGCCCTCAACCGTTTTTTGCAGCTGAGACGACTTTGCAGCCCTGTCGACTTGGTCAACAAAAGGAAGCATTCTAGCTAAACCAACGACGAGTCTTTCTACGCTAGCGTCGCACTTTTCCTGTCTCTCTAGAATCTACAGCAATAAATCAAGTTATCAGGTGTTACAATCAGATAGAAAGCATGACGGTTACTCACATTCCACGCTGTCGTACAGAAACTAAACACAATTTTGGCTGCAGGATGGAGCTAGTACACATAGGAATGGTTTATATGTCGTGCTCAGACGTATACTGAACCTTGCCCACCTCGGACACTGCCTGTCCAACGTCAAGGATGACTTTGAGAATGTCTCGGGTCGGGCCAAGCCTTTCCAGCGGTCTTGTGTTGTTCTCCTTTGCCTGAGCTTCGGCCAGGGCTGCAGCGGGTGCTTGCTTAGCCTGAGGATGGATATATCAGCACGACCTGATGGTGTACACCGAATCGACTCACGGCATCTGGGGCGGGGAAAGATAATGTGACCTTGAATTGCTTGGTGCTTGGCTCTACATTGAATGATTACGATAAGCACGGTACTAGGTCTCAATTCCAGAAAAAGGGCAGATGCCTTACCGAAGCTCGCCTCGGGCTGGTCTACAACCGTCGAAACAGCGTATTCTATGCTTCCCACCCGTTTGAGATTGAAGAAGTGCTTCTCGTACACTCGAAGCTCCAGGAGGGAACTCGAATGGACATCACTACAAGTCGGAAAACACGAGTTAGTATGAAAATAATGTCGTACGTAGAAAGATAACGAACCAGGGTATCATGTTATCCCAAGATAATGGTGTACCTCGCTTGATAGGGGGAAGTCGATGCATTTCATGTCCGTCAACCAGAATCTTCAAACTGATATCGTAGTCTGAGGTCGGAGGGTCGAGTTTGACATCTGGACGAGCGGGGTCAAGGGTGATTCAGGAAGACTTGCAATCTGATACGCACTTGTGATGCGATGGCGAAATGTGTCTTGGTGTCCTCCAGGAGGATGAGACGCCATACTAGCGATGTTGAGCTTTGGCAATACGACGACGATGTGAGAGGGGGTGGTAGCGGCGCAGTAGATCGAAAGCACCCCAGAACGACCGTCAGAACTTATACGGAGATCAGCGCTGGTGGTAGGCAACAACGAGGCACGGGCATGACGAATTCGAAATTCATGTTCCCAGTATGGTGGATGTCTGAGCATAGCCTAATCATTACGTGAGTCGCGCGAATAATGCACTTTCATTCGTCCCGGCGCTTATTGAATCACTGCCACTTGCTTTTCGCTGCCAAGGCTGAGAATCACGCTATGTATTTACACTAAAGCTTATCACGAATTCTACTGACAAAATCGTATCTCGCATAGCGAAAGTACGACCAAAAGATGTGATGCAACCCACCCTCTCACCGTCTGCTTCTCTTGCCCCTGTTGGGCATCTATCAAGGTAACGCATCAGTAGCTTAACTTCAAACAACAGTGCCTCAATGAGCTTACCCCTGCCTCTACCGCACCGTCGTCCCTATCCATCCTGTCGTTCCCTCCCCCCTCCCTATCCTGATGTCTCTTCCTTCCACCCCTCACCCCAGCCGCCTCTCCCACATCCTTCAGCTCCTGGATCGCTAACCGCGGTGCCTCGCCCACTCGCTCCTTCAGCAGTATCACCTCCGCCTTATCCTCCCCAAAGTCCGTCGTCATCTTCTCGATCACTCCCTCGATCCGCTACACAAGCTCGACGTCGTATTGCGTCACGAGCGTGATACTCTTTCCGGCTCGGTGAACACGATTACTGAGTTTGCGGCTAGCTCGTTCGCAAGGTGTACCAAGTGCACATCCTTGTTGACGAACGGAGTGAGTGTAGAAATAAGTAGAATGTTCTAGTACATGTACGCGTACGCTTGTAATCGAGTCAAGCGTTGTTTGACTCACGCATATACGCAGTGACTGCGCACGCTCGAGTCTGTGACTCGAGCGACCTTTCCTTGGGGTATATAAGGCGCATGAATGCGCCGTCTACCCTATCGCTTTCCTGTACTCTTTCTATAGTAATTCACTCGTTTATTTAACTATCTATATACATAGTATTTCCATAGTGAGCAGGTAGTATTGTAGCAGTGTTGATACGGTCGAGTATCTGACGACCGAAGACGTTAATCCATGCGCATGTGAAAGTCCAGAGACCGCGAATACGTACTTTCCGTTTACTTCCACCCGGACGGGGTTCCGTAGACTGGCTCTTTGGAGTTTCGCGACCTTCGTACTCATCGTTGCGCTAAACAAAAAGGTGTTTCGCTCTCGGAGAAACGCCTACAATTTCGGTAATGGATAAAACTCGAAACCTTGACACCAGCCCGAGCAGACGTACCTTCAGGACTTTATCAATCACTGGCTCAAAGTCCATGTCCAGCAGTCGATCAGCCTCGTCTAGCGCGAGATAACGGAGACCATGCAACGAGAATCCCTTCGAGTTCTCGAGATGGTCGTTTAGGCGACCTGGCGTGGCCACGATGACATGTGGCCTGGACGGCGTGAGTACACTTGGCAAGGAGGGGGATATGCATAGTCACCCCTTGACCAGCGCAATACTCTGGCTCATCATATCCATTCCTCCGACAATAGTCGCACACCTGACACCGATCGCCGATCCAAGGGCCTCGATCTGCTGGGCGATCTGGTACGCTAGTTCTCTATTCGTGAACCACTCAGGTTCTAAACCGATGTTCACCGGCAAGAACCACATACCGAGTCGGAGCTAGAACGCATGCAAATAGCCCTTTCGGCTCGTCCCATTGTTTCTGCAATATCGGCAGGGCAAACGCGACAGTCTTTCCAGATCCCTGCACATCAACGCATGTTTATTATTTCGAAGGTCAAACATATGAGTCCGATTGGACTTACCGTCTCAGTAACAGCTATGAGGTCCTTCCCTTTTAGCGCATGTGGAATGATTCCAGATTGGATTTCGGTGGGTTTCGTATAACCGACCTGTTCTAATGCCTCCAGCGGAGGGGCGATCAAGCCGAGAGAACCAAACGCTGTCGGAGACATCGAAGACGAGCCAGGAATGGGAACAGCATCCACCTCAGGTAGAGGTCCTAGTTGTACAGATTCGGATTCCAAGCCAGAGTCACCCGGGTCGCGTTCACCGACCTCCTCCTCGTCACTCCCCCCGACCGCTACCCCAGAACTTTATTCCGCAAAGGTCAAAGCAATAGAAGTAGGAGCCAAGTGTCTATCCTTGCCAGAGGGTTTGCCTTCTTCTCGGACTTGGCTCGCTGCTTTATCTTGGGTGCGCGAGCCTGGAGAACATAGACGGGGCTGGTCGTTGCTACAGCAGATATCCCAATGGGAGACCAACAGGTTCAGCTTGATCGAAAGTCTCTGGTGTGATCTAAACCAAGTTTGTCGACTCTCTAGAATAGGTCCAACCAAGAAATTCGAGATCATTCGTGAGAGAAGGGATACGCTAGCCACGATTTGCATCCGGGTCATTACCGACGTCATAGTGACCAGGGTCCACATTGATCGGGGTCAAGCATAGCCCGAGCAGACCCTGGCAAGCAATATGCGAACGACCTCCACCCATGGCTCCCCGGGCTGATTTAAATATATAGCTAGGGCGGAGCAAGTCATTCTAGGCGCATTGTCTGTGCTTTCAAACAACGTCATTTGGACCTAGCGGAGGGTCGCCGTGCTCGCACATGGGCAGAGACTCACTCCCCGAACAGCATCGCACCCAATTGCTTAAAGTGCTTAACAAA
>MU132237.1:104695-115564 GCA_015039395.1 Ceratobasidium sp. AG-I
TCTTGTCGCCCGAGCCAGAGACGATGCGGCGTCCGTCGGGAGAGAACCCAACCGAGTAGACATAGCCTGAGTGTCCGACCAGAGGGTCGCCAAGCCACTATGAACACGATTTGCCGGGGTTGCCGTGGGTCGGATGCCGGGGTCCAATACGGCCCAGGTAAGATTCCAGGGTATGCCTGGTCCTGGTGGTCCCCGTCACCAAGTTACCCAGGCAAGCCTCACACGTGGGATTTCAAGCCTGGTAGCCTGTGCCAGGGTAACCCGGGATAACTTATATAGTGTAAATTTATGCATATAATGACAATCCAGCCAGGTTTCCGTGCGATCATCAAGCTACCCATAACACACTATATCTGCGATCAAGCTCTTAGCACCCAACGTTTCCAGAAGAGCAGCGTCTTATGGCAATGTTGTTGGCTCCTTGCAGCTTATTTACGACATGATGCATCATTTTGTGTGCTACGGAGGCTGCCGGGCTAGGCATTTCTTGGTTTGTTCTAGTTGTTTGAGCGCTGCGCATGAAGTGTAGATTTGCCTTAAAGCTCTGAGATAGAGTGTAGCGTACCCTGAACTGAATGATTTAAATCAATGAAGCTGAAATCCTCTTGAACAAGTAGTTAGTGGAACAAACGAGTTGTGGTACATAGTATCTAGCCGAGCTCTAAGCTCTCTGGTGAAGGATTGGAACGTAGCCTGCGAAGGCTTGGGCTTTGGACTAGGCTATGATCCCAGGCAATCAGATGCCCACGCCTACGCACTCCGTTTTATTGTAAGTAATGTCAGTACCGTTAGTGCTGTTAGTCACCGCCTCGCTGACAGCCTCTGATGGCCCACAAGCGTACCAACGCATATGATATCACTCCACTTGTCCATACAGTCTCGATATTTAGGTGTCTGTTTAACAATATGGATGTACATGTTGTTTGCCTGAGATTGCAACGCCTGGCGTGCTGGAAATACAAAATACACACATTCAGTAAGGATTTTAGGTAATGCATGATCTGTAGCATAATTTGGGGCACATTGAAAGGTAAATGTAGTGTATAGATATATAGCAAAAAAACTCAGTACACGTCAAGGTGTGCAAATGGTCCACTTCTATCGATGATGTACCAATACTTCCTGTCGTGTACACGCCCTACAACACACATGATAGTGGACGCATCGACGACCTCATGAGCCCCTAGATTCTTGTAGTGGTAGACTGGAGTTTCAAACGCCTTGTCCTCCTCTACCGGAGCTTCTTGAACTTGTGCAAGAAGGAGTAACTTATCCTCAGCCGAGGGATTACCCGGCGTCTTGCGCTTCATCTCAAATGCAAAGACGTGTCGAAGCTGGCCATAAAAGCTTCGCAAGGTAGACGTCGGAATTCTGTTGGCTGCAGTACCTGGCGCTCGAACAAGCATCTCATACTGTTTTATACTTAGTTGGGTACCTAGTCTAATAACTAAGGACTTACACGGATGTAAGACGCATCTCGGCCATCTTGGCGTGCCGTATGAGCACCACGAGCCTGAATTAGATCCCCACCTCCAACAATCTGTATGCGCCCCCACTGGGGCACAGTTTTGGGTATATGCGCTCGAGCTTCATCTGGTGTTATGCCAAACCGAGTGACTAAATGGTTGGTGATATTTCGACGCAATAGGCTGGTGAGCGTAAGCTCATTACGAGGTGTCAATAGGAGTGTGTGTTCGTCTATTTCAATGTTAGGTGGTTTCTTTGTGATAATGAATATACCAAACTCACAGCCAACAAGAACATCGGAAATGTCCTGATCATGAACTGCTTTCTTGAGATTAAGCTCTTCGTGCAAACTGTAGCGCTCTCGGATTATGCGCAAAGTACAAACATCTTGAATGCGCCTGGCAATGTTTGCAAAGGGGAACCGTCGACTCTTGACTGCTGCTCCTAGAAAACTACAGTATCGCTCCATAGGAAACGCCCAATAACACCATACTGGGCCCATCTGTTTTATACTATCTGCTAAATGGAGCAAATAGTGAAGATTGACAGGACAGGTTTGTAGTCGACTCGGGTTGTACTGATAATAATATCTACATAATCTTTTAGATCAATCATCAGTAGCTAGAAGCAACTCACCTCTCATACTTTGTCACCCATAAGGCTAACCCATTCCGCAGATCTTTAACTTCATTTTGTGTAATTGAGCGTTCGGAGGCAAGTTTCAAATACTTTAGGAGTTTCATAAAGTGCACATAAAACTTCTTGTGAACAAATCGACGACGAAGGAGGACAGGCGCAAGAAATTGTCCCCAGATGGACCAAACCTCAGCTGTGAGACTAGACTTCTTTTTGTGAACATTGGGGACGCGACAGCCAAAGCTAGATGGAATATGATCACTAGCAGAAGCACCCAGTTGTGCAATCTCTTCCCAAAGCTTTTCACCAAGAAGATATTCTTCTTTTCCATCATCAATATCATGGAATGCCTGCGTCCAGAGTTTCACAAGGTGTGGGATCAGATTAATCATCACCATGTGCATAACGTCAATTGGGAATGATTGTGCCAAAGATATAGAAGGCAGTCGCGCTAGTATAGAGACTCCCTTAACACCAGTTGCTGTAGCTCGTCGCTCCTTTTCAGCCTTGGTGACCGCTGCTAAGACATGTCGGCCCTGAGAGACCATCTGGTCATGCGTCCGAAGAGGAAGGTTGAGTGGATTGTATGCATCAGCGCCTGGCCTATGAAGCGGGCAGTAGATATGATGACCGCCTTTAGCTGTAGTGCCTGCGATTCCTTCCATATTGCAAAAGCGACAGGCCATGACTCCATTATGCCCAACAAGCTCCAGCATTTTTGAGACAGCAGGAATATCGCCAAACCCATCAAGTAAGTGCGCTCGTAGCACAAAGTATTCTTCTGCTAGCACATCAACGGTCTTCACACCACGAGCAAGCTCCAGTAATTCGTCTACCATAGGTTGCAGAAATGAATTCATATCCTTTGGCGCTGAGGGGCCAGGAATCATTCCAACACAGATCAGTCGGTCAAGGTGTGTCCTGATATCAGGTGGGAAATTATAATTGAAGAATAAGAGTGGCCAGCAGGTGATCTTTCTGCGCTTGAAGGGGCAAAATCCATCTGTTGATAACCCTAGCGCAATCTCACGATCGTCAGAGAAGAAACTGTAGGGCTGTTCCACTCCATCAATGACCACATTGTGCTCTTTCAGGTATCGGTAGCGAGCACCATCAAAAATATCCTCAATAATTTCGGGATCGTGGTTGCGATCTTGCTCAGAGCGATATTGCATCTGTTCACATGTGGTTCGACATTTGAAAAAGGCCTGGAGCTGTGGAATTAAAGGGAAGAAAGTGAAGCTGTTTCGTGCACGTCCTTGGCTATCCAACCGAGCTTGCTGGCAGTGGGGGCATGCGTCATTCTCAGCAAAATACCCAGTAAAGCAACAGCAAGAGTTTACACAGCAGTCAAAGATCTGGGGCTTAAAACCAGCCAGTGCCGCAATCCGAGTGCGAAGCGTATGTAGCGTTGGAAGTTCAGAGAGCTTGGTCGGAAATGCAGGCTTCATTTTCTTGTATGTTTCAACCGGGATATTGGTGTCCACCACAAAGTTGAATGTTCGAATATCGTCAATCTCCGACGAAGCCAGACCAGATTTTGCTGCATTGAAATTAATTTACATAACTATTGGAAGAAGGGATCACGCACCATGAAGAGCAGCTCCTACTACTCGTTTCTCATCTAACAGTTCCTCTGGCTCAAGTTCCATTCGATGGGCTAGAAATTCATTGTCGTATTCGCCAAGTCCAGACTCTTCACTATGAAGCGATTCATCTACCCAGTCAGTATTTCCAGAAGAGGTTGACTCGCTTGTGCTAGTGTGTTTGCTAGATTTGCCAATATCCTCATGGAAAGCATATACGTCGTTCCAGTTGATAGGTTCTCGCAGCTCAGGAAGCGTCATGGGATCAGGCAAAGGCTCGTCATCTGTGGCTGAATTATTATGTACGGAAGCAACAGATTCGGTTGGAGTGATACTGGGTGGCAGAGATTCAGGTGGCGGGATCACAGACGGTGGGGAAGCGGAATGGTGGGATGAAGTGAGTTGTGGTGGAGAAACTGATGGGGCGATTCGATTCGAGCGATGCGCCGACTGGTAGCGGGCCCGTTTGGGCGAGCGTGCACTTCAAGCTATAGCATTATTTATCAGTTGCATAACATGGGATTAGGGTACTCACGGGATGCCGCTACTGGATAGACGACGGAGAATTCGATTCAAGCTGGCTTTTCGGGCGATGTGATTCTGTTCCGTCTCCAAAACAACTTGTTTTCGACAGCCGCATCGGCAAGTGACACGATTACGTGGGGCCATTAGGGCTAGTACTTGAGTGTTATCGTTGTGAGCCACGGGATCAAGGTGGAATTTGAAATGAGGCTCATCAGTCGAATTTGCAACTCTGCATCGACTTGTGGCAAACCACCACAACTCCCGCTCACTTCGCTGCTAAGCTTACCTCGACATCCCCAGCAATCACAAAAGGTACGTTTTATTTAATAGCGCCGTCTCTTTGTTTAAATTCTATGCTCCTGGTCAAAACTTTGCGACATGACACGCGTCGTTTGCGCGCCACACTTCGCCACACTTCGCCACACTCTTTGTTAATCTACCGCTCTACGTGCTCACGTATTTTACTTGCTTTGGACTCATTTTTCCAGATGGCTAAACCCTCAAACGCAACCACCACGTTGAAGAAACGAAAGCACGACGATAGAATGGATGACCTCGAGAAGCAGCGCGACGAGTTACTTCGCCGCGCTGCAAAAATGACTGGTCCGTTACTTTACTATCTTCCTGCCATGTATTATGCTAAAGTAAATTGCAGAGAAACTCAAGAAGCCTTCTGCACCTTCGTCCGGACCAATTTCACACAAAAACCTCAAAGACAAGGTCGATTACGGTACGTCTACGCGCATACACTGCTTTTATCTTACTCACAGAGGTGTCTTGTTCATCAGTTCGCGCACCTGACCCCAAAAAGCAAAAGACAAAGCACGCAGCTGAAAATTTCGACGGTAAGTCGCTATTCGATCAAAGGAAACACATCGTCTGACACCAAATATGCCAGCCGACAACACCATTGAAGTTGAGGACTGGGACGGCGTTCATCGCCGCCTAGTGATTCTCCCAAAACCTCCGGGCACTGCTGGTCGTGGCGGGTTTGACCTTCGTGAGAAGATGAAGCTCAAGCCGGAGACGGAGCCTGAGACTGCACGAGCGAGGGATATTGCGAAGAGAAAGCAGGCATTCTACAACTTAATTGAGGTTCGTGCACTTTGCAAACACCCCTTGATTTTTCCATTAACAATGGTCTTTCAGCGGACTGTGAAGGCCGTTGTTGCCAAGACCGACCTCGATCCAATGGAGCAATGGAGCAATCAGGATAACAGCGAGCTTGCCACTGCAATCAATATCGTAAGTGCTCGATCTTATCACTATGCTCCAATGTCTAAAAGTTTATTCTAGTCCGAGCGCAAAATCTCTTATCTGAAGCGATTTGACCGACATTGGGCAACAAAGCAGATTATCCAGAAGTCGCTACGTAATCGTGCTGAATACGAAAAAGAACTCATCCGTAACCAAAAGCTCCCTCCCCACTCCAACTACCGACCCAAGGGCCAGCCTAGAGCACGTGAAGACGAGCACAACACTGAGGAAGCCGAGGATAGACCCAGTCGGAGCGTGCGCCAGCGCCAGAACGACGTCGAGGGCCGTGATGAGGAAGTCGAAGAGGAAGTCGAGGAGGAAATCGAGAAGGACGGGGGCGAATCGGATCAGAGCGAGCCGGAGCGTGAGAGCTCGGGCGGGACAGACGATGAAGGCGACTTGTTTGAACGGAGACGTGTTGGTAGCACAGCTAATGGCGAGGACGAGGACGAGCAAGAAGCACCAACGGCTGGTCCGTCGAAGCCAAGCAACCTAGACCTTGGTAAGCCCAACATCAACTCGCCTGTTGACCGTAATAATAATCCATGTTCTAGGTTACTTGGATGATGACGAAAGCGATGGGCGCAGTCCTTCGCCACCTCCACCTCCTGGGAAGGGCAAAGGCAAGATGGTACGCAAGGTAGCAGCGCGCATTGTCGAGAGCGATATAGGTAAATTGCTAGCACTCCTCTGGCGACGCTGATTGACATGTCTGATAGATGCAGATGAAGTCGATCAATCTCCTACCGTCTCCGAGCCTGTCGTCACCAAAACCAAGAAGAAAGGTACGTACCATTTATTTGATTTCTTATAACTTCTAATCTATTCTTTGTGAAGCTATGCCCACGCAACAAAAGTCTCAACCAGAGGCTCACCTGCCGCCAAAGTCGCATCAGCCATTGCTTAGTAAGCACCCATCCCCGGCGCTTACCTTCGTCTCATTTCTTGTTACCAGCCCACAACGACGAAGTGGTCCAAGAGCCGTCCAAGAATGCACGAAAGAAGCCGACCATGAAGCCAAAACGTGCTGTGACCCCCGGGGACAATGGTGCGACCCAGTAGTTATCCAGTTTCCTCAACTTATGTGTGTCTTGTTTAGACGATGAAGAGGACGAGGAAGTGCCAATGCCTCCGAAGAAGGTACGTCGCCAGGAGAATGCTAGTGAGGAGCGGACTGCAGCTTCAATTTCTGGCGGTGAGTTGCGGCTTCTGCTCGAAAATCACTTTTCTGATTTCCGGACAGATGAACAGACTATGAAAGACAACCAGGTTTTAACCTCGCGCTCACGCGTCCCGGGTAGTTAATGTGCTCAGTTGGTTATTCAGACACTGACATTATCTTTTAACGGCACAGCACTCACAGATGCCCATCAGTCAGCAATCAAGCCGATTCCGAAACCCAAGGGAAAGCGAGCGCCGGTTCAAGTCCAAGTTACTTCCTCGAGAAAAGCTGGTAAGATTAGTCGATAATCTCAATCCTTAACTTACGAGACAATTTTTCAGATGTGAACGAATTGGAGTCGGAGTCGGAGTCAGAGCCAGACTTAGCCGATGTGGATGTGCGTCAGCACTCAACGGCTCATCGCGGCAACGCTCAGCCTCCTGCCGCGCCGACTCGTACTCGGGAGGCCAAGGCGGAGTTGCTCGACCAGGAAATATCAGCCGAGCAAATGAACAAGGCGACTAAGGATGTTTCAAAGGGCCAACCGAAGAAGCAGTCGACTAAGGTAAGTATCATATTCTGGTCAATCCCGGTATTGATCCATCCTCTTTTAGGCGAAATCGAGCGAGCCAACACCTAGACTTCGTAAGTCTCCTCGCCATCGCGGCGATTGACTGTAGCAACCACTTCTAACTTCTTTTTGTGCGTTCATTATTGTTTCTGCGTGTGCACGCTAACGTGACAACTGCAGATTCGTAATATTTCCGCCAGCCGATCCCTATCCCATTGACATCACACCTGTGGTGTTTGGTTGATTATCTCTGGCGGGCGACCGCGCTTTCCCCGGCGCATGGACGCTTTTTTGCTGTCTGGTTATCGTCCTTTCCCTGTACTTTTAACTGTACTAGCCTGGCGCTCTTCCACTGTTTCCCTGTCATCTGGACTGTGATTCTGTATCATCTGTACTATTTATGTACTATTAACCCTGTCCAATCGATCTGGTTGTAGCTGTACTAAATGCATGGCATCCCTGTAAGATTACCGGGGAAACCAAGTAACGGCCAGGTCTCCTCATGTGTATTTCCTGTGCCAGGAAATCGACAAAATTCCCGGCACAATGTTGCCCTGGCGTCGAGCCAGGAATATCCGTGTCAACCCACCTGGTAATGCCCGGCACGCTGTGCCAGGGCATCCCCGGAATTTGGTGTTCATAGTGAGCGTCGCGCCGGTGTCTGCGTCCCACACTCGCACCGTCTTGTCATTCGAGCCAGAGACGATGCGGCGTCCGTCGGGAGAGAACCCAACCGACCTAACAGAGCCTAAATATCCGACCACAGGATTATCAAGCGCAGTGGCGGCGTCTGCGTCCCACACTCGCACCGTCTTGTCGTCCGAGCCTGATATGATGCGGCGTCCGTCAGGAGAGAACCCAACCGACCACACGCACGCTGAATGTCCGACCAGGAGGTTATCAAGCGGTTTGCTAGTGTCTGCGTCCCATACTCGCACTGTTTTGTCATCCGAGCCGGAGACGATGCGGCGTCCGTCGGGAGAGAACCCGACCGACCCGACACAGTCTGAATGTCCGACCAGAGGGCTGCCGACTGCGATGCCAGTGTCTGTATCCCACAAACGCACAGTTTCGTCTGCCGAGCTAGAGACAATGCGCTGACCGTCAGGAGAGAACGCAACCGACCAGACGGTGTCTGTATGCCCGACCAGGGGATCTCCTACCGCTGTTCTAGCATCTGTGTTCCACACTCGCACCGTGTTGTCTTCGGACCCAGATGCGATGTAGCGACCGTCAGGAGAGAACCCGACCGATTTGACACAGTCTGAGTGTTCGGCTAGTGGATCACCGATGACTATCCCGGTGTCTGTGTCCCACACCCGCAATGTCTTGTCATCCGAGCCAGAGACGATGAGACGACCATCCGGAGAGAACCCTACCGACCAAACAGCGTCTGAGTGTCCGACAAGTGGATCGCCGAGCGCTGTACCGGTGTCTACATCCCACACTCGCACCGTCATGTCCTGCGAACCAGAGACAATGCGGCGTCCGTCGGGAGAGAACCCAACCGAGTTTACAGCGCTGGTATGTCCGATCAGAGGATTGCCAAGCGCTGCGCCGGTGTCCGCATTCCACATTTGCACTGTGTTGTCATCCGAGCCAGAGACAATGCGTCGACCATCTTTCGACATTGCTATTGCTCTAACACCTCCAGATTGCGAGATGCAGCGCAGCCAGGGCGACCAACTCTCTTCTGCACCCCTTGTAACAGTTAGCCTGTTCTGAAAGCTCCCTCCAAGTCGTTGAGCGAATCCTGTGCGTGCAGGACAGAATGCCAACGCGGACACATATAGATGTGGAGTGCTTTCCGCTATCGGATCGTAGAACGCCAGTATGAACCGGTATGTGTCTCCTGCAAACTTCTGTATCTCGTTCAGCCCCTGGTGCAATGTAAAGCATTAGCAGACAGTACCAAAATCCTAGCTATTTAGACCTAGCGTCCTACCTCGCACCACTTCGAAACCTCCAGAGCACTGAACATTGCCACCTCAAGCTTCCCCAACAGGCTCAGCACTTCGATCCAGTACAGCACCGGTGGCTCAAGCATGAACCCTTTCAACATATCGATCAGTTCTCCTCTCTTAGATTGTATCAAGTGGCTAGTCCAGTACAGGCAGCTGTAGCGCAGGGCGAGGCTAATTGCAGTGTTGACACGCGTGCTCAGGTCTGAAACATTGTTGTTGGCCGTATGCGATGTTTCCAGTCCACAAATATTGAACTTCAGCCCGTCCAGCATCGTCCGTAGGCAGGAACGTGCGAAAGTCGTGTTCTGGAGTTCCACGTTGACTCGGAACTGCGGTGGGGCGGACGAGATCATATAGTCGGTGAATGACTGGTGGTACACGCGCACGGCCCCAGATTGTGCGTCATCTGCATACAGCACTGAGCCAAGCCTATTGACGACGGACTGCAGAACACCCTTTTTAAAGCCTTTACCGAGTAAAACACCTAGATTATCCACCGATAGCGGTGTCCGAGTCGAGCAGACGATGATAGCCCCAAGGTATTCTCGGATATGTTGCGCAGCTCTCTCCCCACCAGACTCCTGACTGGCCTCGATCGCGGTTGTGTACAATGCATCGAGCGGGTTTGACACTTCGTTCGAGCCTTTTCCTGAAACGACTAGATCGAAGAGTGCCGCCGGGTCATCGTCCTTCAAGATAAGCTTGCACGCAGTCTCAGCCCAGATGAACAACCCATCGGCGCGTTCGGTCAACAGATGAGTAGCATCAGGAGGGAGCTCCGTTGACTTGCCACTGTTATCCATGTGGTGTTGGATGAAGGTTTTGATATCGTCAGAAGCTTTATATTTATACACATTCCGTCTAGAAACCCCAGAAACAGCGCGATCGTCGAAAAACGATTGGATGTCCCTATCCGGCCGACTGGTAATAACGACCTTCAGCCAGGGAACCAGCTGCGACATCAGATGGAGGTAAGCAAGAAGCTGTCGTCGACTTTCGTCGGTTCCACATTCGTCCAGTGCATCGACGACGACTACCAGATTGGCAGAGAGAGGCATTTGAGACAATGCCTCCAGCGGGCCTTTAACAAGACTGTCGTACTGTTTGTTGATGGGAGAGCTACATAGTCCGACGTCGTCGCTAATCGCGTCCGAGACAGATCCAGCATACCCCGGGTGTCGAAGGGCCAGCCCATAGATGATTGTTTTGAGCACCTGCTGAGGGTCGCGGCGTTCCGAGCTGTCGCGCTTGCAGAAGAACTCGCCCGCAAGCACCCTTCGCTCGTCAAGCTCTTGGCAAACCGAGGTTGCGATCGAGCTTTTGCCGAGGCCTGCCTGGCCATGCACCCAGAGTAGACCCTTGGACGGGTCTCGCTGCTGGGACCACTCGATGATTTCCTGAATTATAGCGATCCGCGTACCCGGAAGGCAGGCCCTTGCAGACGCATACCGGGCAGAGCCAACGGGATTCAGCTTGCTGAGCATTGTTTGTTGAGCTGGTCGGCAAACGTCATGAAGGTGGTATGGGTAAAGGAGCCAAGTACGCTTACTGGTCGTAAGTAAGACCTCGTGAACCGCGTCTACCTTTTCGAGGGTCTGGACACCTACAGCTCGATCAAACTCCTCCTTGAGATCTCGAAACTTGTCCAACAGGTCCTGAACTTGAACCTGAGCATTTGAGCCTACGACGGCGCGCAAGCCT
>MU132237.1:124514-152899 GCA_015039395.1 Ceratobasidium sp. AG-I
GAGGGATGACCTCAGGCCGAGTCTCCGTAGGTATGACACAGTCGATAAATTTAATTGCGACGAACACTGATGTAGGCTAGCCGAGATGTTGAAGCGTCGAAGGTGTAGCAGGGTGAGAGGCAGAGGAAGGATGTTAGAGAGAAACTTTGGCTGCGCAGTCTCGGGTTCTCGTCCAAAGTTACCTTGGCAGTCGCAGTTCCACCTATCCTGGGCTCGCCACTCCATGTTGAGACGCACGAGTTTGATGGACAGAGGAGAGAGAGAGAATCAGTCGCGGCAATAGCGTTGTCTCAGGTTTAGCCCGCTGCTGTCTAGTAGATTTGATATCCTGGATATTTTTAGCAGCGCAAAGTCTTTCGAGTTCGTAGCGCAGCTCCAGAGTGGACGCGATCACAGAGTCAAATAAGGTTTGCATCCGGTCCGTTCCGAGTCTCAAATGGAAGGTGGCTGTGCCTGTCCAGCATGTAAACACCTCCGGTCAGTCGTTTGCGACCTCCGCTCCTATGAAAATATCCAATATGGCAGGTTGACATGAGTTTCGACCGCGTTCCTGGCCTCTGTGAAGTCAAATGCTAAGGGGCTCCGGCGGTGTGATCCCCACTTGTCCACTACTTGTACATGTGAGAGAGTTGTGTATGTGCACGACGTCCTAACCCAGGAAATCACAAGACGGTAGAAAAGCCGAGGAAGCTGCTATGATGTCCTAGGCCTCGTGAGCGCACCGATTCGTGAGTAACTAACCATCACTGCGCGATTACTGGCTACAGAATCATGGACGAATACAAATATTGTCCTTGAAGTCTACTCTCATATACATGATCCCACCCTAGTTGCTCAATTTGTCGACCTGTTTTTATCATCTACGCCCAACGACGGCACATCTATCGAATTCTAAATTTTTGTGGTTGAGCGACCACCCTCCCCGTGCCTTTCGTGTGTGATGCACCATTGCTGAGAGTCCGCGCAGTCTGGTGAGCAAGGATTAGTTTACTCAAGTCAGACGCTTCGGGAGATTAATCGAAGAAAGAGAAGAGGTAAGCACAAAGTTTGTCTAGTTATACAAAATCACACACCGTTGGCAAAACCTCAAGCGAACTGTTCAAGACCAATGGAGCCGGCTTCGAGACTCGAAGTATGGGCAGACCTTAGAAGTAAGGGAAATACACTTCAGTTCACCTTTGAGTCCGTTTTGCAACGCATTGGTGGTTCCTGTCGTCAGGTATCACGCGGCTAGTCTTTCATTTCAGTAGTCTTATGTACAACCATAATAGAACCCAGAGTGAAGCAAGAGTCCTCAAGTTACGTATGGGAAGAGCAAGCAGAACTACATGGCATTAGGCAACGAATCCGCGGCTAGAAGCAGCGGCGCCTTGTACAGATTATGGGGTGTATACTGATGCCCAGTCGGAACCATGCACAAACCTCGAAGAGTCAATGCATACATGCCCAGGCACATTTCGAGATATTACAAGGAGTGAGTCGTCCGCACGCTGTCGACGATATCCTTCAGGAAGCCATATGAGAAGTGCGTCCGTGTCTTTGTCGCGTACCCATCCGTCGCTGGAAAGCATGTCAGACATACGTGTAGTGTTGCATGGTAGGTTGGTGGAGTGCGTAGGCGATACATCCCACACTCGCACTGTTTTGTCAACCGAGCCAGAGACGATCCGGCGTCCGTCGGGAGAGAACCCGACCGACCTGACCCAGTTTGAATGTCCGACCAGGGGATCGCCAACCGCAGCGCCGGTGTCTGCGTCCCACACTCGCACCGTCCTGTCATCCGAGCCAGAAACGATGCAGCGTCCGTCGGAAGAGAACGCAACCGACCGCACTGAGCCTAAATGGCCAACAAAAGGTTCACCAACCATTTTGCCGGTGTCTACGTCCCATACTCGTACTGTCCCATCATCCGAACCGGACACCAGGCGGCGACCGTCGAAAGAGAACCCAACCGAGTTGACACCACCTGAATGCCCAACCAAAGGATCGCCAAGTGGTGCGGCAGTTTCTACATCCCAAAGTCGCACTGTGTTGTCGTCCGAGCCTGAGGCAATGATGCTTCCGTCTGGAGAGAATGCAACCGACTGGATAGTCTCTGAATGTCCGACCAGAGGGTCACCAAGCGCCGTGCCGGTTTCTACATCCCACATTTGCACCGTCTTGTCTTCCGAGCCAGAGACAATGCGGCGTCCGTCGGGAGAGAACCCAACCGAGAGGACAGCACCTGAATGTCCGACCAGGGGATCGCCTAGCGCCGCGCCGGTGTCTGCGTCCCACACTCGCACCATCTTGTCATCCGAGCCAGAGACGATGTAGCGACCGTCGGGAGAGAACCCAACCGAGTTGACCCCGTCTGAGTGTCCGACCAGAGGGTCGCCAACCGCAGCGCCGGTGTCTGCGTCCCACACTCGCACCGTCTTGTCATCCGAGCCAGAGACGATGCGGCGTCCGTCGGGAGAGAACCCAACCGAGTTGACACAGCCTGAATGTCCGACCACAGGATTATCAAGCGCGGTGCTGGCGTCTGCGTCCCACACTCGCACCGTGTTGTCGTCCGAGCCTGATATGATGCGGCGTCCGTCAGGAGAGAATGCAACCGACCACACGCGCTCTGAATGTCCGACCAGGAGATTGTCAAGCGGTTTGAGGGTGTCTGCGTCCCAGACCCGCACTGTTCTGTCATCCGAGCCGGAGACGATGAGGCGCCCGTCGGGAGAGAATCCGACCGAGTTGATGCCGCCTGTATGTCCGAGTAGGGGATCACCCAGCGGCATGCTTGTATCTACGTCCCATATCCGCAACGTCCGGTCATCTGAGCCCGAGATAATGCGGTGACCATCGCGAGAGAACGCAACCGACCAGACGGTATTTGTATGTCCGATCAGGGGATCTCCTACCGCTGTTCTAGCATCTGTGTTCCACACTCGCACCGTTTTGTCTTTGGACCCAGACGCAATGAGGCGACCGTCGGGAGAGAACCCGACCGATTTGACTTGGTCTGAATGCCCGGCAAGAGGGTCGCCAACGGCGATTCCGGTGTCTGTGTCCCACACTCGCACGGTCTTATCATCCGAGCCAGAGACGATGAGACGACTGTCTGGAGAGAACCCTACTGACAAAACAGCGTCTGAGTGTCCGACAAGTGGATCGCCAAGCGCCATGCCGGTGTCTACATCCCACACTCGCACCGTCTTGTCAGACGAGCCAGAAACAATGCGGCGTCCGTCGGGAGAGAACCCAACCGACTTTACAGCGCTGGTATGTCCGATCAGGGAATTACCGAGCGCTGCGCCGGTGTCCGCATTCCACATTCGCACTGCGTTGTCTGACGAGCCAGAGATAATGCGCCGACCATCTTTCGACATTGCTATTGCTCTAACACCTCCAGGATGCGAGATACAGCGCAGCCAGGGCGACCAACTCTCTTCTGCACCCCTTGTAACAGTTAGCCTGTTCTGAAAGCTGCCTCCAAGTCGTTGTGCAAATCCTGTGCGTGCAGGACAGAATGCCAACGCGGACACATATAGATGTGGAGTGCTTTCTGCTATCGGATCGTAGAACGCCAGTATGAACCGGTATATGTCTCTTGCAAATTTCTGTATGTCGTTCAGTCCCTGGTGTATTGTTAAGCATTAGCAGACAGTACCAAGATCCTGGCCATTTAGACCGAGCGTCTTACCTCGCACCACTTCGACAGCTCTAGAGCACTGAACATTGCCACCTCAAGCTTCCCCAACAAGCTCAGCACTTCGATCCAGTACAGCACTGGCGGCTCAAGCATGAACCCTCTCAACATATCGATCAGTTCTCCCCTCTTAGATTGTGTCAAGTGGCTAGTCCAGTACAGGCAGCTGTAGCGCAGAGCGAGGCTAATTGCAGTGTTGACACGCGTGCTCAGGTCTGAAACATTGTTGTTGGCCGTATGCGATGTTTCCAGTCCACAAATATTGAACTTCAGCCCGTCCAGCATCGTCCGTAGGCAGGAACGTGCGAAAGTCGTGTTCTGGAGTTCCACGTTGACTCGGAACTGCGGTGGGGCGGACGAGATCATATAGTCGGTGAATGACTGGTGGTACACGCGCACGGCCCCAGATTGTGCGTCATCTGCATACAGCACTGAGCCAAGCCTATTGACGACGGACTGCAGAACACCCTTTTTAAAGCCTTTACCGAGTAAAACACCTAGATTATCCACCGATAGCGGTGTCCGAGTCGAGCAGACGATGATAGCCCCAAGGTATTCTCGGATATGTTGCGCAGCTCTCTCCCCACCAGACTCCTGACTGGCCTCGATCGCGGTTGTGTACAATGCATCGAGCGGGTTTGACACTTCGTTCGAGCCTTTTCCTGAAACGACTAGATCGAAGAGTGCCGCCGGGTCATCGTCCTTCAAGATAAGCTTGCACGCAGTCTCAGCCCAGATGAACAACCCATCGGCGCGTTCGGTCAACAGATGAGTAGCATCAGGAGGAAGCTCTTTTAACTTGCCACTGCTATCCATGCGGTGTTGGATGAAGGTTTTGATATCGTCAGAAGCTTTATATTTATACACATTCCGTCTAGAAACCCCAGAAACAGCGCGATCGTCGAAAAACGATTGGATGTCCCTATCCGGCCGACTGGTAATAACGACCTTCAGCCAGGGAACCAGCTGCGACATCAGATGGAGGTAAGCAAGAAGCTGTCGTCGACTTTCGTCGGTTCCACATTCGTCCAGTGCATCGACGACGACTACCAGATTGGCAGAGAGAGGCATTTGAGACAATGCCTCCAGCGGGCCTTTAACAAGACTGTCGTACTGTTTGTTAATGGGAGAGCTACACAGTCCGACGTCGTCGCTAATCGCGTCCGAGACAGATCCAGCATACCCCGGGTGTCGAAGGGCCAGCCCATAGATGATTGTTTTGAGCACCTGCTGAGGGTCGCGGCGTTCCGAGCTGTCGCGCTTGCAGAAGAACTCGCCCGCAAGCACCCTTCGCTCGTCAAGCTCTTGGCAAACCGAGGTTGCGATCGAGCTTTTGCCGAGGCCTGCCTGGCCATGCACCCAGAGTAGACCCTTGGACGGGTCTCGCTGCTGGGACCACTCGATGATTTCCTGAATTATAGCGATCCGCGTACCCGGAAGGCAGGCCCTTGCAGACGCATACCGGGCAGAGCCAACGGGATTCAGCTTGCTGAGCATTGTTTGTTGAGCTGGTCGGCAAACGTCATGAAGGTGGTATGGGTAAAGGAGCCAAGTACGCTTACTGGTCGTAAGTAAGACCTCGTGAACCGCGTCTACCTTTTCGAGGGTCTGGACACCTACAGCTCGATCAAACTCCTCCTTGAGATCTCGAAACTTGTCCAACAGGTCCTGAACTTGAACCTGAGCATTTGAGCCTACGACGGCGCGCAAGCCTCGTACTACGAATGGCGTGAGTCAGTTCGCCTCCCATATGACGAATAAGAGTGCGGACTTGGTCCTTCGTCGGACTTGTATTCAACTACGAATCTCGACGCGTCCTCAATTAGGTTCATCATAGCCCCGACCGTTTTCCGCAGCGGAGATAGCTTTGCGGCCTTAGCAACTTGATCAACAAACGGGAGCATCCCAGCCAAACAAACCACCAGCTTCTCCACACTTGCGTCACATTGCTCCTGCTTTTCGAGCGTCTGTGGCATAGAACGAGGACGTTGTACGCTAGCACTAGGTAGGTGGAATATTGAACACTCACATCCCAAGCGATCTTACATATGCCAAACGCTATCTTAGCCGCAGGGTGTAGCTGGTACAAACGCAGATAATTCAGATAATCCGCTTAGACGAATCAACTCTCACACTCACCTCGGATACTGCCTGCCCAAAGTCAAGGATTGCCTTGAGTGCATCCCGAGTCGGACCAAGCCTTTCCAATAATCTTGTCTGTCTCTCCTTTGCCTGGGCTTCGGCGAGAGCAGTGGAGGGCGCTTGTTTGGCCTGAGAATAGATTTATCAGTAGAATCTTCATGTTCTACATCGGATCGACTCACCACATCAGAGGAAGGGAACGATAACACGACCCTGAATTGCTTGCTGTCGAAGTCTACACCAAATGAACACGATCAGCACAATGATTCCCTGAAGTAAAGGACACATAGACGTCTCACCAAAGCTGGCCTCGGGCTGGTCCGCAACTTTCGAGACATCGTATTCTAAGGTTCCAACCCGTTTGAGACTGAAAAAGTGCTTCTCGTACACCCGAATTTCCACCAAGGAACCCGAGCGAACATCGCTATAAGCCAGAAATTAGCACCTAACAAGGCAAATACGTCGTAGGTATGAAGATAACAAACCAAGGTATCATTCTATCCCAGGACAGTGGTGTGCCCTGTTTGATTGGCGGAAGTCGATGAGTCTCACGTCCGTCGACCAGGATCTTGATGGTGATATCGTAGTCTGAGGTCGATGGATCGAGCTTGACATCTTGACGAGCGGGATCAAGGGTGATTCATGAAGACTTGCAATCTGATACGCACTTGTGATACGATGGCGAAATGTGCCTTGGTGTCCTCCAGGAGGATGAGACGCCATGCTTAGTGATGTTGAGCTTTGGCAATACAACGAAGCGATGTGAGGGGTGGTGGTAGTGGCTCAGTAGATCGCGAGCACCCTGGAACAATCGTTAGAACTTATACGGAGATCAGCGCCGGTGGCAGGTAACAACGAGGCACGGGCGTAACGAATTCGAAATTTGTGTCCCCAGTATGGTGGATACCTGAGCATATCCTGTTCATTATGTGAGTCGCGCAGATGATGTATTTTTATTGGTCCCGGCGCCTATTGAATCACTGCAACCTGCGTTTCGCCGCGAAGAGCTGAGAATCACGCGATGTGTTACGCTGAAGCGGGTACGTAATTGTATAGACATAATCGTATTCTTCATAGCGATAGTATAACCAAAAGATGGAATGTGAACCATACTCTCACCGTCTGCTTCTCTTGCCCCTGCCAGGCATCTATCAAATAAAGCATCAGCATTTTAGCTTCACATCACAAATTCTCCAAGCACTCACCCCTGCTTCTACCACATCGTCATCCCTATCCATCCGGTCGTTCCCTCCCTCCTCCCTATCCCGATGTCTCTTCCTTCCACCCCTCGCCCCAGCTGCCCCTCCCACATCCTTCAGCTCCTGGATCGCTAACCGCTGTGCCTCGCCCACTCGCTCCTTCAGCAGCATCACCTCCGCCTTATCCACCCCAAAGTCCATCATCTTCTTCCCAATCACTCCCTCAATACGCTGGAGAAGCTCGACATCGTATTGTGTCACTAGGGTAATGCTCTTTCCGGCTCGACCGGCGCGAGCTGTACGGCCGACTCGATGGATGTAGTCTTTTGAGTGAGTGGGGATGTCGAAGTTGATGACAACGTCGACTGCGGGGATGTCCAGACCCCTATTCAGGCAAAGCGAGATGTGAGGAAACAAAACCGAAATGATATGATAGCACTCACCGGGAAGCTACATCAGTAGCGATAAGTAGACTTCGTCCACCGGCCTTGAACTTATTCAATGCTCCTAAGCGTGCGCTCTGGCTGAGCTGTCCGTGTAGTGGCACCGCTGGGAATCCAAGATTCCTCAGCACCATGCTCAACCTGCGAGACCCTTAGTACGGGCGCAAGAAAGAAACTACAATAAGCTCACCGTTGGGCGTCATGCACAGTCCTCGTGAACACGATCACCGAATTCGCGGCTAGCTCATTCGCCAAGTGAACTAGATGTACATCCTTATTGACAAACGGCGTGAGGAGATAGTATTGTAATAGCGTTGATACGGTCGAGTACCTACAGGCAAAACACTTCAACGCCACGTTGACTCCAAGTCTCGAGAAGAAAACTACGCACTTTCCATTTACCTCCACCCTTACAGGGTTCCGCAAACTGGCTCGTTGGAGTTTCGCGACCTTCGTACTCATCGTTGCGCTAAACAAGTATGTATTTCGTTCTCGAGGAAGAACCTATATTGCTGAACATGAGCAAAATCGAAAATTTTCATACCGACATAAGCTGACGTACCTTCAAGATTTTGTCGATTACGGGTCCGAAATCCATGTCCAGCAGTCGATCGGCCTCGTCCAGCACAAGATAGCGGAGACCGCGTAACGAGAATCCTTTTGTATTCTCCAGATGGTCGTTTAGGCGACCTGGGGTGGCAACAATAATATGTGGTCTGACCAATGTGAATGCAGTCAGCAAGAAAGAAAGAAAGAGCACCCACCGTTTACCCAGCGCAATACTCTGGCTCATCATATCCATTCCTCCCACGATAGTCGCACACCTGACACCGATAGCCGATCCAAGGGCCTCGAACTGCTGGGCAATCTGGTACGCCAGTTCGCTATTCGCTCACCACTCAGTTTCCTAACCAAAATTAAATCCCAAGAAATTACACACCGAGTCGGAGCAAGTACACACGCAAATAAACCTTTCGGCTCGTCCCACAGCTTTTGTAATATCGGCAAAGCAAACGCGGCAGTCTTTCCGGATCCCTACATACCCAAATCTGTTTATTAGCTCGAGGGCCAAATAAAGAAATTTACTCGGACTTACCGTCTCAGCAACACCGATGACATCTTTCCCTTCTAGCGCGTGCGGAATGATTCCTGACTGGATCTCGGTGGGCTTCGTGTAGCCGACCTGCTTGAGAGCCTCCAACAGAGGGGCAATCAAGCCGAGAGAATGGAATGTTGTCGGAGCCACCGAAGTCGAACCAGAAGTAGTAACAGCAGCGGCCTCAGTTAGAGGTGTTGGTTGTATGGCCTCGGATTCCGAGTCAGAGCCACTTGGGTCGCCACCGCTACCCGGTCCGCCAACCGCCTCCTCGTCATTCTCCTCGATTATCGCCGCAGGTTTCGGTTCCTTAGATTTTGATTCCGCCAAAGTCGAAGTAGTAATAGTACGAGAAAGTCTCTCCGTCTTTGCCAAGAGTTTTCCCTTCTTCTCGGCCTTAGCTCGCTGCTTCATCTTGAGTGCGCGAGCTTGGAGCACAGATACCGAAGCGGTTGGAGCCATAATAAATTGCCCAGCGCTAGATTACTAGGTTCTGCCCGACTCAGAGTGGTATATAATATTCAATCCTAGTTTCTCAAGTTTCCAGAACAGGCTCAAGCAAGATATTCGAGACGAGACAGGAGGGAAGCGAAAGCGTGAGCCAAATTTTGGATCCGAGATTCCGGGCGTCATGGTTTCGGATCAGTGATGGCTGTGCTGGCTTAGGGACTCACACAAATGGATATAAACAACCTCGGTCACAAATGACCTCATCCGTGACTACTTTGGTGCACGTAGAATCTACGTAAAGCAAAGGAATGCAAAACTGGAAAACATGTGTACATTCTCGGAAACAGCAGCAACTGGATTCTATTCCACTTGAATGGAGGATCATCGTACCAAAGGAACGACAGAATGTCACTCGCGTTCCCTACGAGTGTGGGCTCCTTACTCCGCTCGAACTAGAGATCACCGACACGATAAATGTGGAAGAAATTCTGTCGAAGCTTTGATCTGCTACGTGGACTAGTGTTCAAGTGACTACAGGGTTCTACAAACGAGCCCTTATCGCGCACCAAACGGTAAGTATCATGTCATCCGCAGACTCGTAGCTACGCCCACCAATTACACGCACCCGAAAGATAAATTTTCTCACTGAGGTATTCGTTCAAAGGGCTTTGGCATGTGCGGCCTAGATGGATAAGTATCTGGTGGATAACAAGAAGCCGAAGGGTCCGCTTCATGGTCTACCAATCAATTTGAAGGATCAGTTCACGACGAAAGGACTTGAAACTATCAACGGTGAGCTACTTTACTACTTGATTCACTGGTTTGAACGAACCTTTTCCCATGCTAGGCTATGTTGCCAACATCAGAGACTTTGGGACCCAAAACTGCATTCTTGTCGGAATACTCCACGAACTTGGGGCCGTCCCATTGATTCGAACCAACGTGCCACAAACCCTAATGGTGAGCTCACCCAGCTTGATGGTTGTTCCCAAACCTGAGTTCAACTAAATAGTGGGGCGAGACATATAACAACGTATTCGGACGTACTTCGAGCTCGTACAATCTTTCTCTTACCTCTGGTGGGTCGTTCGGCGGCGAAGGCACGCTGATCGCAATGCGGGGAAGTCCTCTTGGAATAAGAACCGATATTGGTGGGTACGTATGTCAACAGTGTACGCCGGATGAGATTCACCTCAAGTAATATATCTGTTCGTATTCCTTCAGCAATATGTGGAATATACGGCCTCCGACCCTCGTATTGCCGCCTTCCGTACTATGGGGTGCGAAACACCCTTGACGGGCAGGAGACTATCATGAGCGTTCTTGGTCCTATGGCCAACTCGATATCCGGGCTCAAGATATTTACCAAGGTAGGCCGTCAAGTTTCGTAATCTCAACTTGAGTTCCAAGATTTACGGACAGGCTGTAATTGACGCATGTCCGTGGACACGGGACCCTCTGTGCATCCGCAAAGTCTGGGACGAGGAGGCCTACGAGCTCGTCGAACAAGGTGGACGCGGAGGGAAGAAATGTTTTGCGACGCTCTACGACAATGGATTGGTGCGTCCTAATCCACCGATGTTTAGAGCTATGAACATGGTGAGAAAGGCACTCGAAGCAGCCGGACAAGAAAGTATCGTTGTTCCCCATCTATTGACATTCATATAGGTGAAGGCTCACTACAGTTATCGGATGGGAGAATCTCAAGCATGAGGAGTTATTAAATGTTATGGTATGTTCTCCGTCAAATCAGCTACCATATTGAAGGCAAGCCAGATTCAGGAACAAGCATACCTCGCTGACGGAGATCAAGACTTCCGACATGAATGCGAGCGCAGCGGCGAGCCTCGCATCCTAACCATAGATCCCAGTCCGTACTTTCATTATTTCGATAAGCTGTCCTCAAACGGGGAGAAAAATGAACTCCTCGTACGTTCCTTCTTTGCGGGGTTAGTGGGTATATGCTAAGGACTCGTGCGAAGCGATGAGCTTATGGGAACTTCGGCAGATGCACAAGAAGAAACCAGAGCTTCGGAAGAAGTATCTAGATCACTGGAACTCGGCCGTCTCCCAAACGAAGACTGGCAGGCCGGTCAATGCGATTATCTCACTGGCCTTCGTTATTCTCCCGCTCGGCAAAAACATGTGAGTTGGTCGATATATCATACTCGATGCGTCTTCGGTAACGAACCAACGACGAAAAGGCTTACATTTTACACTTCAATCTGGAGCGCACTCGATTATACCGTAGGCGTTATACCAGTTACCGCCGTCAATCTAGACCTCGACCAACCCGTACTATCTCAGGACTTTTATAACGAAAATGATCGCAAATGATATATCCTCTGTGAGTACAATTGGTATGAATTCTGCTGTAAGGATATCTATAAACTATTCGATCAGATTCGCCGGAAGCATTCAAGGATGCGCCAGTTGGGTTACAGGTGGTTGGGCAAAGACTAGAGGAAGGAGCGGTATTTGGTGAGTTTACTAATTTAACTACGTGGCTGATGTGAGATCTGACTCTACCTTGTGTAGCAATGATGGAAAAGGTGGAAGAGGCGCTGAAGCATTATAAAGACAACATGTTTTCCGCTTGAATATACAGAACAGAAGTTTTCCTATTTGTCGAACATGTACTGCGATTTGATCGCATATCAAGTGCTGCCTACTATGCGATCACTATTCAACTCACAACGTTCAATCACAATCGTCCTCCTCCATTCGTACAACAGGTTCAGTCTCTATACAAACAAGCCCTTCTCCGCCCTGTAGTCTATCCAACATTTACCAACTGGAAAGTCTTGTTTGCCATTGACTTCCATGTATGCGTTGCAGACACACAAAATTCACCGTTACGAGTTGCTAAAGCTAGCTGGCAGAAATTCATTTGCTTACATTATTTGACCACCGAACACAATATTTACACAAACAAGCCTCTTTCTGCCCAATAACCCACCCACTTTCTCACATCCTCCTGGTCCAGCGGTGGTGCATTTTTCAAGGTGCTGCTCAAAGACGCCGCTCTCGTTGTGAGCAGCCTGGCAATCCCTCCAACTTCGACATCCTCCATTCCACTTTCAGCATCTTCCGGTTTCGTGCGCCGTAGTTCTTCGTCACCACGTACCATCGCTTCAATGGTACCCTGAATTTTGGTGCTAGGAAACAACTTGGCCATCTCGTTTATCGCGCCCCCGTAAGGCGCCGCCGAAGCGTTGACATGCGATAGCCACTCTTTGAATGGAACAATCGGCAGAGGATGGGTTTCTTTGGTGCGAGACGCCAAAGCCTGTTCAAATGAAGGAATAATCTTTCTCCACGGAGTGGGGTGGGGATGTGCACAATGCAAGATAGGGGGGAGAAGAGACGCTCGATTGAGAGAAATTTCAATGATGGACCTAGCGGCCAGGTCGATTGGAATCCAGGAAACGCTCTAAAACGATAGTTATGAAGGAAGGACCTTGCCAATCATATCCAAATGGCTTACCCCAATTGCATCTGGCAGGTAACCAGAAGATACGGAAGATGCAATGATGGATGACACCCAATCCGTCAAGGACCATGCACCATGAGTAGAATCTCCTGCAAGCTGCCCAAGCCGAAGAGCGCAGGTCTCGAGACCAGAATCACGAGCTGATTCGATAAGCTAAATATAACGCGTATCAGCCCTCCTTCCGTAAAGCACAAAAAGTAGGAGAAACGAGGGAGCTTACTTTTTCAGTTACAAATTTACTTTGACCATACCCTATGCTCGTAGCTGCATCTTGAGGGGCGAGCGAAATTTCCGACAGTTGTCTACCAACTGAGACAAACCCAGCCGCTGAAACAGACGAAATGAACACGAAACGCGGATGGGGGTCGGCGGCGAGAGCGAGGTCAAGTAGATTACGGGCGCCACAGATGCTAGGTTCGAATGATGGTAAGCTTAAGTTGAAGTCGACCTGCCAAGCATTCTGGATAAATGGTTAGCTGGTTAGGCGGTTGTTTGAGTGATGATAGAAAACCAACGTACGTGGATAACTAAGGTAGCTGTGCCCGAGATCTGGAAATCCAAAGTATAAACGTGATAAACTCCCAAAATGTCCTGCTTCACTCACGTCATTGTAGACTTCTGGCCGCAAGCCTAGTCTCGCTTCTGTCAGGTCGCAATCTAATAATACCAACTTGGGATGGCGAAGCAAATCCACATCGAGCAGCTTGTCCATGAATGAATTAAGCTGACGCTCCTGGACAGATTGACCGTTCACGCTCGATTTTCTGTTTAGAGCCCAAATACGCTCCACACAATCATGGGAAATTAGCTGGGCTAAGAGATGCGAACCCAGTCCGCCGGTAGTTCCAGTAACCACGACATGTTCCATTGATGGGGAACGAGCTATAGGGGATGCTTGAATAGCCCAAGGACGATCATGTTGCTGAATGCATTGTTGGATCAATTTTACCTCTTCTTCTTGAGTATTCTTGGGCAATGTGGTTGCCTCGGTAGTCGCTAACTGAACGACTAATTCTGAGAGCTGCGAGACAGTAGGTTTGCGAAAGATGGTTTCCTGAACTAGCGCCTTGGCCGCTCGTTGATGCCCGGGCGCTGGAGATGCACCCAGAGCGTGTTTCATCTCTCTAAACAGGAACGTGGCCGTCAAGCTATACGCAAATACCCCCGAATTAGTTATAGGGCGCTATGGTATTCAAACTCATGAGGTGCGTACCTATCAAGACCTTGCCGGAACATGTCAACCCCAACGTCGATTTTTGTACCGAGAAGGCCCTCCAGCCAGACTTTCAACCACTCCTCGACTTGAGTTTGCGTGCTCGTCGGAGCTAGAGTAGCCAATGATCCCTTAGTCTTATCGCCGCGCTCCAAGGCCGCATACATCCCATCAATATCATTCGCATATGTTTTGAGAGTGGCAGCGCGAGCGAGTGTGCCTTTGGGAGTGCGGCTCAACGGTCTATTTGGATCCGCAAAGATCACGGCATCCCTAAAAAGACGACCATGTGTTGGGGTTATACGGTTCGCTGTGTCGATGAATGGCCTTTGGAATGTGTTTATATTTCAGTCTATTATCTATCAAGTGGGTTGCGTACCAGATTTCATCCATGAGCTGCACTCGGCTCTCCTCGCTGCGAAGCTTGCTGTGTGCAGTTTTAGCCAGTTCAAGAAGAAGACCGGCTTGGTTCCTTTCTCGCCCGAACATCACAGCCATTTCGACCAGAGGACTTTTGACTATCTCATCCTCTTCGAGAACAGTTAGCTCGCAAGACTCACCGAAGTTACGGTACACGAAATAAAACGTACCAATTGCTCCTGGATTCACCTTTTCGCCTTTGAGGAGAACGATTTGGTCGTCTAAACGCCCAATTCTTTCCGGCAATTAAGTGAAATCGAAGAATAACTTGAGTATCAACCAAACTCACATCTTCCAGAGGTTCAGTATGCTGGGATGGGGTATCATCAAGTCCTTGGTTGCATAAGCTGGTTGCCCGTCTATCTCGCAGTTGATAACAAAGGGCTTGTGTCCTGCGCAGGACTTTGAGCAGGTTAGACTTTACTAATAATACTAAATTTAAATGGACCAACTTACCACAACAACCAATTCGAAAGTCCCCTCATGCTCCTGGGACACAAAATGGCATTTAGTCTGCGTGGAAAACTCCAAGTACATCCAGTTTTGGGGGTCGCTCTGGTCAAAGGATGGGGAGTGAAACCTGGAGATGCATCCCAATTCAGTGACCCCGTATGCTGTTCGGAGGGGGATACCTGTGGAGAGTGATCAGACACCTGAAATAGCAGTAAAGGTCAAATACCTTTGCTAGCAAGTGCATTGCCGACCCATTCAGCGAGCGGACCACCTCCAAAATACTGTCCAATCATAATGTCTGATCAGTCATTTCCAAAACATCAGGTCAAGTCACCCACCACTCCTCGAAGTTTTTTGAGAGTTTCAATGGCATTGTTGTCGTGCAGCCAGACCTTCAAACAATGGTCTTTTAGTACGGACGCTTTTGTGGAGCACCGAACCATACCTCTAGAAATGATGGGGCAGTAACAGTTAATACACAACGAGCTGAAATCAGGGCCTTCATTATAACCTCCGCGGTTGGGACAATTGGTGCCGAGCTCGGAGGAAGAAAAACTGGACAGTAGCCAGTGAACAAAGGCCAGACACCTAGCAAACAGAACCCCTATGAAATAAACGCAATCTGAGTAAGAATTAGTTCAGCGTTCAGCATGAGATATGTACCGCCATATGAAAGGCCGGAAAGGCCATCAATCCAACCAGATCTCCAACGTCTGCAAACTCCCGGGCGACAGCTGAACACCGGATGTGACAATCAGAGTGTTATCAAGTCCCAGACAGATAGCTCACAGTGTTGCACAAGACTACCTATTATGCTCTCTTGGTCAAGTTCAACGGAGCGTGGTACTCCTGTCGATCCAGAACTATGGTAAATTCCAATCAAGGCATTGCTGGTCTGGGGACTGAGAGCCGGAAAAATAGCGATTGGAATCGAACCCTCGTTGTTTGCTTTTAAAAATGGGTACAGCTCATCGCAAGCCGGAAGTTGAGTGGTGCTGAAATTGGAAGACTGTGCCTCGGATAGTACCCTAACTTTCTCCCAGAGGTTGTCAATTGCAGGGTTTCCGCCGACAACCAAGTGCGTTGTGTGCGTGCTGAGAAGTAAGTGACTTATACCGGCAACTTGTGTCCGGGGAGAGAGCGGGAACGGCTTTGAATATCGATAAATGTGTGGTTATTTGGACCAGTATGTTTGAGACTCACTACTAGTCCAGCTCTCATAACACCTAAAATCAGAGCAACATAAACCATACTATCGGTAGACACAAGGATTCCAATCTTGGTGCCTCGAGGAACCTGCCCGCCAGGGTTGATGATATGGGCAGCGCGATGAACAGCATACGCGAGCTGCTCATAGCTTATAGAAATGGACGGAGCTCCATCAATACCAGCCAGAACGGCCCATGTATGTCCGGGATTATGCTCGAGATGAAAGTCGATGATACTTTCGAACGGGATAGATCCGTCGGTGGGCGGGAGAGTCCAACGAGCTCCTAGGGCTACCATTGTTGAGGTGTAGGGCACTGGACAGAGAGGATCAGGATCATCAATATCTTGGCTGAACAAGGGTGATGTTCGATATTTGTCGGACCGCAGTTTAGCCAATCAGAACCCGACAACGTAAGCCAATAACTTGATCAAGTGCGAACGAGGCCCCTCGTTTTTATACAACGAGCAAAACTTTTTTGTTATCTGTGAATTGTGTTATTTGATTCAAGATCGCCATGTATCATCAGCCGACGTCTGCTATGGCCACGGTTTAATGGTTGAAAATATCTCATTTGCATAATTGATTCAACAACAAGCCCATTCACGGGAATAGGGAAATGGCACGGAGAATTTATATGAGGAAGGCTACTCACCTTCAAGCAACTCCCCTTCCTCTCACTTATACAACCTTTTTGTGGCTTTCTATACCGACCGCAGGTGCCCTCAGGTATCAGTCTCCCATGTTCTCAGGACCTTCTTCAAGAACATTCAAACCCTTTAACAGATCCTGGGCAACCACGCACTCGCACAAAAAAACCCAGTCCGGGTATGGCGTTTAATCACCAAACCATGAATCGTAACACTAATAATTGAGGGAGACGATCCTCATGGGTTTTGCGGAGGGGGTGATATAGTGTGGAAAATGGTTGTGGACAGGGGTCAAAAGTAGAGACAAAATCTGTGGGTGTCACGGCGATTTACCAGCCAAATTGGATACGGGACGGCAGAACGAGGAAAACACAATTCACAAGCAACAGAAGAAAAATGAAAAGAAATTGGCCCAGGCCAGAACGAGACGCGCACGGGCGCGAGGAATTAATTACGATTCACGGATCACCACGACCGGAACTCAAATCAAAAGAAAGAGAAAGGAAAACAGTTCCATCCAGCTTCCAATCTAGGCTTTATTAGACCCCGCCTTGTCTCCCTTTTTCTGCGCAAACGCCCACTCGCGGAACATCCCATCCAAGCTCTTGTAAATCAAATGCGTCGGCAGACACCTCACAATCTCGCTCACGCGCTCCTCCACCACCCGGCGCTCCACCCCCGCCCGCGCGCCATAGTCCGTCGCAACCCGGAAAATTGCGAGCACGGCGAGACTCACATGTGTTTGCTGTTGCCCACCCGCACCTCCCGCCGTCGCACGTTCTCCGCGGACGAGACGGAGAAGGATCTCGAGGATATGGTCGATGTTTGACATGTGTTGTCGAACGAAGCGGCGTCGTTCTTTTGGTTGGCCGACCATGGTATGGCCGCACCAGGCGTCCATCAATGTTGCAATCGTCGGCGCCTATAATAGCCCTTAATAGCCGTAGCAAAAATACCTAGAGAACGACTCACCGGATCAGGATCCTCAACCTCAATCTTTCCCGACCAGTTCGCCCGTCCCGACGGGTCCGGTCGAATCGGTCCGAACTCATTACTGAGCCACTCGTCCAAGTCACCCGTCTTGACCCACTTGGTCTCCGTCAGAGGCTTGTCGCGGTCGAGATGCACTGTGATCGTGATTGTTGAGGGCGTGTGGTTGACCTTGGCGAGGTCAGGAACCGTCGCGTCTGCACCTGAAGCAGCGGCTTGAGGGGTGATGAGCTCATAACGCTGCGTTGAATCGTCGAACGCTTCAACCTGTTAGTAATGCCCGCAATTAATGCGCGAAAAAAAGAAGGGATGCAGAAGAAACCCGAAAATTGAAAAGTAGAAGTTAGTCTCCATCATCAAAGAACAACACGGGTGACTTGCCAAAACACCCCGGAAGCGATCAAGCTCTCCAAGAACCAACGATGTTTTCGCTGCACCATCTTCACCTCCAACCTTGTCTTCTCCGTCCTTAACGTTCTTCTCCTCTCCATCCTTGACACTCTTCTCTCCATCCTTCTTCTCGTGCGCATCCCCAACCAACCCAACCTCAAGCGTAATCTCCACCCTCGCCCGCGCTCTCAAGATCCTCACCCGCCGCACAACGTCCGCATCAATCACGAGCCTGCGCGTGCTGTTCGCATAACTGATCGAGATCCGGTTGGTGCTCCTGTCCTGCGTAGACGTAGGATTTGAGTTTCGGCCGTTTGTCTTGGCGGGGGTAGTGTCGACGTCGAGAGTAGGGAACTGGATAGGTTCGGAGAAGGATTCGTCCTCTGGCGCGATGGTGGTAGAGAGAGACATATCTCCAACAACAGTTGATCCAGCGGAAGCGTCTTCTTCGTTAGTCGCTGGGGCGGTTTCTCCGTTCGTCGCCGGAACGATCTCTCCATTCGCCGTTGGGAGAGCTTCGCCATCGGTTGCCGCACTTGTCTCTTCATTCGGCGCCAAAGTAGTCGCAGCAGGCTCGTCTTCGCCACTCGTCGCAATAGGCGCGTGGCCCTCCTCCCGAAGCTGGTCACTGACGGCAGCAATCGACCGCGCATCAATCTCCTCGCCGGACCCGTCCTGCTTCTCCGCCTCGGCGGCTGGCTGTTCCACCGCGGTGGCCCCAGTATGCCACTCAGTTGCGGCTCCTCCGGCCCCTTCCTGAGGAGGAAGCTCCCCAGTACGCAAAAGCGGAATCTCTTCGTTTTGCTCTAACGCAGGTTCGTCGGCATGATCTGGACCAGGCGCCTCGGGATGTTGTTCTGCGCCAGACGCGTCTACGGGCGGGTCCTGGCTAGACGAAAGTTCCACACCAAGGTCCGTCGGAGTTGGTGGAGGGCGTTGAGATACGGCATCTAGAGAAGCGGAACGCTAGAATACGATAAAGGATCAGTTAGAATGAGATATAATAAGAAAAAGGACAGATGCGTACCTGCTCCGGATGTGGCTCAACGCTAAACTCATCGGCCTCGCCCTCCGCATCCTCATCCTCGTCATCGATCTCCACATCGACCTCCCCTTCTGCCTCAGGCAACTCAGTATCCACTTTATCGGGCGACGCGTCTCCGCCGTTCTCTCCCTCCTTCTTCTCCTCCCGCTCGGATGCAGGCTCCTCGACAACTCCCGCCAACCGCTTCCTCACACCCCCATCCTCCTCGTCATCATCTACATCCTTCTTCCGCTTCCTCGGCACACCTTCCCCCTCATCCACGACCGATGCCGAATGAAAGTATATCCTCAGCCGCGACGGCGCTGGCTGTCCCAATCCGGAGCTCTTCGCCCCTGGTTTAGTCGGAGACACGGGTTCCTCCTTAATTTTCGCGGGCGCAGAGTCCGGATCGGTAGCAGTCGTTGAAGGAGATTCCGAGCCACGATTCGAATCCTCGACCTTGACAGCGGCTTTTTCGACAGGTCGGTCGATAACACCCCATTCCCACCCGATCGCCTCGCACTCAACACCGACGATCCTGAAATCCGTCAAAGTCCGCTTCCCGCCTCCTCCCCCTCCTCCGCCAGTCGCATGCCCAGATCCCATACCCTCACTATCCGCATAACTTCCCTCTCTCTCGCGCTCTCTCTCCCTCTTCGCCTCCCTCTTCGTCGGATTCTGCGGAAGACCGTGTCGAGGGCCGTATGGCGCCCCGCTCGGTCCAGGATTCCTGTAGCCGCTAGGTCCACGAGGAGGTCCACCGCCATTGTTGTTGTTGTTGAACCGGCCCGAGTTGTTCCCGCCTCTGTTGAACCCTCGCCCTCGAGCAGGAGAAGACATCATCCCTCCACCTCCTGCCCCGCTGCCGCCTCCACGCCCACCTCGACCAGCGCCAGAAAATCGATCAAACGCAGGCTGCTGGGCCGGAAAGTTCCCATGCTGCGCAGGACCAGTTGGGATGCCCCCATTCCCATTATTCGCGTTCCCTCCGCGCCAGTTGGGTCCAGGCTGGAACCCAGGATTAGCCGGCCCAGAATCGAATCGCGGGCGTTTTGCAGGCGGAGCGGGGAGATGATGTTGTCCCTGGGGCTGCTGCGGCGGTTGGGACGGAGGGCCGCCAAATCGTCTTGGTGGAGGCTGTTGTTGTTGCTGAGGTGGAGGAGCCTGTTGCTGGACCTGAGGAGGGGGAGGAGGAGCTTGCGGATACACAGGCAACGGCATCGGCGCTTGCGGATTGTATCCCATCTGGGGCGCGTACCCCTGCGGTGGCTGGGGATGCGGGTGGGGGTGGGGGTACGGATACGGAGCGGGCGGGTGCGCGTACCCAGGCGCGACGGCTGGCGGAGTCCAGTAAGGCGGTGCGCCTGGCCTTGGTTGTTGCTGCTGCTGAGCCATCATAGCCTGCTGCTGCCCCGCCGCACCTCCATACCCGTAGTTCGCATAGAGAGCGTTTTGTTCCGTTGTTCGCTGCTGAGCCGGGGCTGCTGGGGGTGGTGGTGGCTGAGCAGGAGCCTGTGCGCCGACAGTCGGAGGTGCCCACTGTTGTGCGCCTTGTGCGTGGGCCGCGGCAGCCCAGTACGCAGAGTAATCATACGCAGGTTGTTGAGGGGGAGGAGGCGGACCAGTGGGCAGAGGAGGTTGAGGTGGATAGGGGTTGGGCATGAACGGATTTGGTCGTTTATTCATTACAAACTGGTTTGTCGCCAATTTTCGCGTCGTGGTCGACTCGGTCACAAAGAGATTGCAGACCCTGAGAATGGCTGACTAATGACGTAACGTAATTGCACAGTTAGCCGCCGGGCGCATAGGTCGCACGCCTAAACCCTCACTCATCGGTAAAACCCCCCTAAGCTCCGGAGCGCTCCGGAGCGTAGACGGTTTTTGCTGAGCTTCTTCCTGCGAATCTCCCCTTCGTGGCTGGCCTACCCCTCTTATTTGCGTAAGCCTTATTTGGAGATTCATAATGTCTCGTTAGCACAAATTATATCCCCCCAATGACAAGAACAACAAATACGACCGTAGTGCGAGTGCATTTATATTTCTCAAAACCAAAGCAATTTGCGTGTACTCACATGATCTTCGATCTTGGTTTCTATTCTTTCGTACTCAATATTCAAAGGCGCTCATCACCTTCTGGGTTCGGCTTTCAAATCTCGAAGCCCATCTCGAAGTCCATGTCGCCGCTCGTTTACTTCCTCAATATACAGCCAGGCCCTCATTCAGAGACAGTCTATGATATAGTAATCTCAGGAGATGCAGGATGCAGTTTACGGGGTCGGGTATGGGTATAACAGGTTACTGACGGAAACGGATGACACCTCACCAATAGCTATTTATTCTCCCGTTTCTAGTACCAGATCTAAGTAGTTGTACAACTTCTTAAGCATCCTCGAGAAGCCGGTTAGCTACATATTATACCACTAGAGCGAATTACATGAAATAAGGTAGATTAGGCCTTCCTACCTTGGACCGAGTTCGACCCACAAGTGTGTCCCCTGTTTCCGTATGATATCTTACTAACACTCTTTGGTTAGTAGGACCTTGATCGTTTCATTTTCATGCTTCAATCATACTTATACGAGAGGGTGAGTATGCACACCGCCCTAGCAAATATAAATCATGAAGAATGCACAAATAAACTGAATAAATTCAAACAAGTGCTACTGACATTATCCACGTACATTTCGTTCGTAGTGAATGCGTAGTGAACGACCTTAAGTACAGTCAATTAGAATGCATGGGCAGTTAATTTCAACTTCAGCCTCCAGGACTTCGAGCCCAACATCCGAGGCAGTCGCAATCTCCTTGATCTTGCGTTTAGCTCTTCCAAGCCACCTCGCTTCCTTTTTTCCTCGTCTATCACCGTAGCTGGATTCGGAAAACCTAGCAGACCACTGAAGGACGGCTACCTCGAGCCTGAAGACGTCCTGAACGGATTAGGTTATGGGCAGAGCAAGTTTGTGGCTGAAATGGTCTGTCATTCGCTTGTTTGGCTGAATTTATTTTGTATTGCTGTGACTGAATGTTCCGAAATTTATTTCACAGCTTTTACGATCCGCACGAGATGCCGGCTTGGAGACGTGCGTGGTACGACTAGGACAGCTTTCTGGCGACGGGAGACTGGCGCATGGTCCTAGTCAGATTGGATCCCTTCGGTGATTGCCTCGCCTGCGTCCACAAGATGTTTACCTGCCGCGATCGGGGTACGGTGGTTTCTCCATCTGCTAGCTTTTGTTCTAATTATAAATTGAATATTTTTAGGAAGTTTCGTGGCTCCCACTGGACATCGCTGCTCGATCGATGGTCGACACAACCGTTGCTCGAGGAGCACTCCTACCTCCTGTGATCAACTCTTTTCATCCTCGCCCCATCCAATGGACGCATATAATAAATCTATTTGAAGAAGTGCTCAAGTCTCGTGCGGGTAGCAATCAAGCTTTCTCGATTGTGCCGTTTCGGGAGTGGAACGAGCGCGTCGCCTGTGCTGCTTCGGCAGTCGAGGAACCCAAACGCAATAACCACAAGCGGTTCCCGAGTACCAGGATTCAGCACGTAATCGACAAAATTATATTCTGGATAGCTGCCCGTAAGGATTGAGCGCCATTTTACCCCATCCTAGACAGATACAAGCTGCACAAACGCGATCAATTGGTCCAGCACAAACGCCCAATATAGGGTCAGCGATGCCATGCTAGCCCGTATGTATATCCTCAGGCTGAGTTGTGTGCATAAAAAGTGGCTGAAAACGGATCACACAATACGCTAGGAAATGATAGAATAGGCTTAAGTGCTTACGGGCAGCTATCCAGTGGCCCGAACGCGGCCGACCGATCTCCGGCCAAAGCAGGCTCCGCGGCAACTGAATTTGAAGAGCGCGCACAGTTACTGCGCGTACCTTTCCATCGCAGACAGCCCCATCGTAACCCCTGGGTACGCTTCCGGCCGGCTTGTTGCCGCGCGGAACAGGTGCGAGCGAGGTGGCAGCTTGGATCGTATGATAGGGGATAGACTTAGTCTTCTAAACGCACAGGTCATCCATGCGATTCCATGAAAGAACATTGCTGAGGGGTTTAACCCCAGAGGCGTGGATCCGCGAGGTGAGGTGCTCATCAATTTCAAATAAATGACACTCCACGTGCTGGGGTCATTGCGGCGCAACATATTGAACGCGCGTCTATCTCTTACACATCGGGTATATAGTGCTGTAATTTTGCTGATGTAGTAACAAACTTGACTTAGGCTTTCACCATTTATAGTTAGCTATCATGCGTTCAGTAGCCACTCCAACTTGTTGGTTCGGCCATAAGTTCCTACAACACTGGGAGAATCGTCGCCCACGTTGGGAGTATGTTCAGCCGTGAAGAGATTTTTGCGAAGAGGTTTGAACGACATCCAACCAGTAGCATAAGACCTATCTCGTGAGCCAACGCCCCCCAGTGCGTGTCTGTAAGTACAAAATAAGATCGCTCCGGATTCTTGGTAATAACCAACTTGAACACAACGCTCTGTGGGAGGCAATTGGTTTTTTGTTCACTGAAACACTGCACTTAGGTGCAATTAACGTGCCAGATGACACTGATCTTGGCCATGTTCAGTTACATATTGCTGAAGGTCCTACTGTAATCAAATATAGCCTGCCATCAGTGGTTTCCATGTAATCAAATATGGAGCGGAATAACGCAATAGTTTGACCTTATAACTGAAGGCAGACACGATCCGGTGCCTGCTGCAATCAAACCGCTTGGGCAAACTACATGATGGAGAATGGGAATCTCCGATCGCAGCTGCTCATTTTTTGCGAGAACAACCTCTGAGCCTCGGCCTTCCTGTCTTAAAGTGACACTAGGAAGAGCTATCTAGTTAAAACGTTGTACGTTTGTTGCTTGTTCTGCGGAAGCTCCATGGTGTCAACGTGATACAGTGCAGGGGAGCGACTTCAGTGTACTAAGCATAGATATCTGAAACTAACTCACAGCGGCACATTCCCGTCGCGCCGTACCAAGTGTGGCTCCAGGTTTGCGATGATGGTTTGGTAGGCAACTTTGTTTGCCATACCAATTCCATTCAATCGATTCAATCAAAGTTTTCTGTCTGTTTGCCATGAGGCCTGCGTGAGCAAAGTCTCGGAGCTATCCAATCGGTTTGACTTTCATTGGGCGGCATGGTTCCTCTACGTGGTTCGAACGTCCTCTCCGGTGGCCCCTCTTCCCATTTGCCTCATATAAATCAGGCCGTAGACACTCGCTAGCCTTCAGTACTCTCATAACTGCAGAACAGGATGTCAACAAGGTATTGCTCCCGATGCAACACTTGGCACGCACCCAGTCTAGGATGTGCTGTCCTTGAGGTGCCTACGGCAATTCTTCAAGCCCCTTGAAAGGTCTTCGTGTACGAAACCGATGTAGATAGTTGAAGGCGGCGACGTAGTCGCCGCGGAATAGAACAATCGTAACACTAGTTTGATTCGTAGTAAGAAACGAAGACAAGAGGTACAAACGGGAGCCGGGTCCTTTTAAGGAAGCCGGCTCGCATACAGGACCAAAACGAAACGTAACGGTCACGTGCACCGATACAGTACCAAATCCGTTACACTCGCCCTCCAGGTGGCTACCAGCCACCTAATTCCTCGCTCTCTTTACATTCCCTCGCCCGTCTCACTCGTCAGCCCCGCGTCCCTTTCCTTTCCCTTGTCGCTTAGCGCCAGAACTCGACTCACTGATCGTTTTACTTTTAGGCTTAAGCTCGAGATCCTTCGGAGCGACGAAACGCTGCGGCTCGAGTGCGACGGCGGCTTGATCGGACATTTGGACGTCGACGGACCCAACTCCGACTTCGGGCTCGACGACGTTGGCTGCTCCGGCATCGTAGTCGATAAAACGCTCTTCGAGCGACTCGGCGATACCTGGTCCGGCGTTAGAGTCGACTCGATCTGTAAGTCGCTCAGCCGGGCCATCAACTCCTCCATCTCGTTGACGGCGTCGTATGGCATCATCGGTGCGCGCCCCTTCGGTCCCGGAACTATCCGGCTGTTCGGATTCGCTGCCGGGGTCGATAGAACTCGAGTCAGGAATCGGTCGTAGAACCGAAGCAGTTCCCGAAGCTCGATGAATCGAGCGCTCAGGGACGGGCGATCGCCTGCTTCTACGGGTAGCAGAAGGTTCGCCTCGTCCATTAGTAGCCGAATGCGTACTAACAGTTCTTCCGCGCTCGGACCCGGCGACGGATCCTCGAATGTCGAGGCGCTCGAGCTGGTCGTCGATGTCGTAGTCGCGGCTCCCGCCGCGGCTGCTGCGGTACCCGTCGTCGTCGCCGCTGCTCGTGCCATATACTCAAGTACGCGCGCTTCCTCCTCCCCGACCCGTATGCTCGCCCTCAGACACTGACCTCTCAGTTCGGTCGCTGAGGCGATCACCTCGTCGATGACCAGATGGACTGTGTCCAATCGATACTCCAGCCTGTCCGCGGCTCCGTTTAGGGGATCGTCCACGTTCGCGGCTAGACCGGCGCGATGGGCCTGGAACCGATCGTTGATCGGTCCCCGGCGATTCGGGTTCATCGCCTGAGGAAACGCTCGGCGAACGCCTGCGTTTGGCGCGGGCCCCTTCACAGCGATGGTCAGTCGCGCGTCCTCTGGCTCTACGTGCACTCCTACTCTGCTTACTAACAGGTTCATCGCCGCGAGGCGGAATGTGGGGTGGGCCACCGTGGCCGTGACGGCGGGCACCGCCGCGTGTACCACGTCGAACCGGATGAAACGGTCGATGACCTCGATTGATGAGGTTGACGCGGGTCCGATCGCGTTCGTTCCGGGCGTTAAGCAAGGCGAGAGAGACAAGGTTCTCTTCCATCGTAGGTTGCCGGGCGCGGTTGTCGCGACGGCGATCGCGGACCTCGGCTCCGTGGTTATAGCGATCGTCCCGGTAGACAGGTGGCTGTCCGCGGTTATTGCGGCGGTTGTTACCCGGTTGGTGGTCCGAGTAATCGTCGACATCGCGGTCGCTGTAGCTGTCTCTGCGGTAGTCGGACATGATGTCGTATAAGTAGAATAGACGAAGTTATAAAGCAAGCAGTTGACTGATAGTCCGAACGGATGAGAAGCGAGCAATGGGGGTTGTTTGCTTGAATGAGAATTTCTCTCCTCCCGAGTGTTAAGTACTCGAACGCATGCGTTCCCTAAAATTTCAGACTCGTTTTCGCTTGTTTGTCCATCGCTCTCGTTCGCGTCATCTTTCCAAGGCAGTTCAGATGCTTTACTGATACCCAGGGCTTCGTAATACTGCTTCAGAGCTTCTAAATGTTTGACTACACTAAGTGGTTCCCATGTGTGATCGCCACTTTGCCATATTATTTCAAACGTCGCAGCATTCCCTTTGCCTCGATGGTTTGCGATCTTATCGACCGCCCAGTCGTCTTCGTCGCCTTCCAGGCTGATTATCTGTTGATAGTTCCTGCCTGGGAATCGTCGATCCTCGCTGGGGATATGGGGCTTCAAGAGCGATGCGTGGAATGTCGCTCGTATGCCTCTTTTTCGCATTTCGTGCGGTAGCTCTATGCGATATGTCGCACCTTCCTTTATTACTTGTTCAATCCTGTACGGACCAATGTATTTAGGTGCTAGTTTACGAGCTTTCCCTTCTGGTATAGCTATGTTCTTAGTAGACACGAACACCAAGTCGTTGGCTTTAAACGGCGCGAGCCTCCGGCGTTTATTAGCGCTAACTGTTTGGCTCGGCCTCGCCGCGATGATCGCGTCATGGGCCATGCTTTGTGTATACTTGATTTGTAGGGCCGTTTCGCGCACGCCGTATAAATCTGTCTGCGTCCTTACGAGCATCGGGCGCGGTAATCTTCCGTAGTTGAGCGTGAAAGGACTGAATCCAGTCGTTTCAGACCTTGCGGAATTAATCGCAAATTCCACACCGGGTAGTTTGATTGCCCAGTCCCGTTGGGCCGGGTTCACGCATGTTCTCACGAGTCCCATTATCGTGCGATTCGCTCGTTCAGTTAATCCGTCCGTTTGCGGGTGGTACGCAGATGAGAATTTCAGTTCCGTACCAATCAGTTCATGTAGCTCTCGGTAGTACTGAGCTGTGAATAGTTTGTCTCTATCGCTTATGACTACGTCGGGTATTCCATGCAATCGGTATATATGCGTGTACATTACTTCGGCAATGTCCTTAGCCGTGTAGTCCTGCCGCGTTGGTATTATGTGGACCATAAGGGTCAGGTGATCGATGACCACGCAGATCATGTCAAATAGACCCGTAAGGGTCCTTGATTGTGGCAGTGGGCCCATGAAATCAATCCCAATTTGCGACCAAGGATACTGGGGTACGGGTAATGGCTTTAGGAGGCCATATGGACGTTGCGTGGGTGTCTTTGACGACGCGCACAATGTGCAAGAGGCGCAGAAAGCCTCTACGTCCTTTGCCATGTTCCTCCACCATAGGCTTTCACGCATATATGCGTATGTTTTCCGGTTGCCCAGGTGTGATAGGATCGAGTGTGCGTGCGATATGAGTAGTTGTCGAATATTGTATTCGCCTATGCTTGCGTTCGGCACGCATAGGTACGATCGGCCATGCTCATTCATGTATAGTAGTCTGTCAGTTAAGTTGTAGCTGGGGAACTGGTTGACATCGCTGAATATGTCGCCAAACTGCGAGTCTCCTTCATAGCCTTTGCGTATGGAACTCAGAGCGTCAATCTCCGTTATCATCTCAGTCAGATGTAACGCGTTCGATCTATCCACAGGTGCCGTTTCTTTCTGGGGGGAGCTCTGGTCTCTGCTGGTTCCTGCTATCTCGCCCTCCGGCTCAACGCCCAGCGTTGGGCCAATAACGCCATCCCTCATAGCCGAGGGCCCCTCTGTTTCAATCACAGGAGTCGTCTCCCGCGGGCGGGACGGCCCGGCCGCTTTTCCTCCACGCACGTCCCTGCGTTTCGTTTTGCTCCCGCTCACGTCGATCCCGGGTATCTCTGGATCGTATCTCTTTGGGGCGATCCTGGCGCGGGCGGGATTCCTGCGCACGCCCTCCGAGTTGAGGCCACTCTCTGCCGACACGGCTGCCGCTAATCCAGCAATTATTGGGCGGGTGACACTCTTCTCAGGCGACGCTTCGTCCTCCTCGCTCAGTTCCTCCTGCACATACTCGCTTTCTGCCCTAACCGTCCCCTTTGCTTCATTACTGTAGGGAATATACGACCGTCAACCGAGCCAATCAGGAGATGGCAAGGTTAGGTTTCCCACATATTGGTCTAAGGAAGCTGAGTCGCATGGAAGTGACTATTACCGTTACTGAAGAAGGATCGGCACATGACTATCGGTCACCTGTGGCTGAGTATGGTGTTCTTTGGCGTACGGTGCTGTGCGCTGACACGTTGGAATTGGAGTCATACGAGGAGGCTGTGTGTGATAATGGTAATGACTCGGACATGTCTTTCTCTGTTTGACTCATATGTATTCTATTGTTTGTTTCCGGCTGTGTTCTGTTCTGTATATAAGGAGACGTCTCTGGAGATCCAGAGTC